>JARQOC010000522.1:0-74810 GCA_033576535.1 Allobates femoralis | reverse complement strand
CTAGCTGCACCTGACCCCTGGCTGCATCTGATTTCAAGCTGCATCTGATCCCTGGTTGCACCTGATCCCTAGCTGCATCTGACTCCTGGCTGCATCTAATCCTGACTGCATCAGATCCCTGGCTGCACTTGCGCATGCAGTCCTGACTTTGCACAACTTCATCACCATCACACATCCTTCCACTGCATTTAATCCCTGGCTACATCAGACCCCTGTCTGCATCTCACCCCGTGCCATACCTCATCCCTATGTGTTATAGACTTGGTCCTGACTTGACACAACTTCATCGCTACCACACATCTCTTCACTGCATCTGATAACTGGCAGCATCTGCTACCATGGCTGCTTCTCACCCCTGCTGCACCTCATCACTACGTGCTGCAGTACATAGTTACGTGCTGCAGTACATAGTTACTGTCAACTATGTTTCCTCTTATTTTTACCCTCACCCCTATACTTCTTCTTTTCATACTAACTCCATTTATCCATCCACCCAGTAATGAATACTCTCTCCCTCTATCCTGCCCAGCCACCTCACCTCCTCCACAGAACTATTTCTTCACATACAACATACAATCCTTCGTCTCCAAACATGCACGTAACCTCTCCTACCCCCACCATCTGACCCTCTCCCTGTTTCTCCTACTTGCTGATGACATATTTCCAAATCCTGGACCCCTCATCACATCTCCAGTTACTTTTAACCGATACCCACACTCCAACTCTAAACTCCGCAACCTTAATAACCTTATACCCATTCGACCAGCCCCAGCTCCCCCAATCCCTCTACCTGGATTACTATGGAACACTCGCTCCATCTGCAACAAACTCTCTTACATCCACAACCTCTTCACCACTAACAATCTCTCATTCATTGGCATAACGGAAACCTGGCTCACCCCGATGCAGCCTCCTCAGCTGCACTTTTCTATAGTGGACTCAGTCTCTCTCATACCCCCCGCCCTAGCAACAAGCATGGAGGGATGGGCTTACTTCTGTCTGACAATTGGTCCTGTACCCCAATCCCACTGCCACTCTCTGCTATTCTCCCCTCTTTCAAGGTACACTCTGTCGTATCTACTCCCCCTGCAAACTTCAGTTAGCTGTTATCTACCACCCCCCCAGGATCATTCTCCACTTTTCTTGACCACTTCACCACCTGGCTACTCCACTTCCTCTCTGCAGACATCCCCACTACCATCATGGGCGACTTCAACATCCCCATTGACACTCCCCACCCTGCTCCCTCTAAACTTCTATCACTCACTGCATCCTTTTTGGCTCTCAATGGTCCTCCTCTGCCACTGATAAAGATGGCCACACACACTCAACCTCATATTCCCCCACCTATGTTCATTCACTAACCTCTCCAACCCACCCCTCTACCTGTCCGACCTCAATCTACTGACTTTCTCTTCCCTCTCCTTTCCTACACTTCCCCACTCCACAAACCCACTCATCCTTGAAGAAATCTCAACCATATTGATCTACACTCATTCTCAAGAAGGTGAATATTCATTAGCTTAATTACCCATCATTTTTCTCACCATAAGGCCGGTTTCACATCACGATTTCTGGCTGTCCGTGGGGATCCGTGTTTTGACAGGATCCCCACGGATCCCTGCAATCGGATGGCAAATAGCCATCCGTTTCCAATTTGATGCAGGATGCATGTGGATCCTTTTCTCCCTGCATCTTCTCTATCTGTCCCTCTTTTATGCCTGCTCCCCCCTGTCATCACCCCTATCCTCACCCCTCCGGTATCTAAAAAATAAATCCTCCCAGAGGATACATTACCTTCCGCCGGCTCCATGCGACAGTCACTAATGTATCCTCTGGGAGGATTTTTTTATTTTTTAGATACTGGAGGGAAGAGGACAGGGAATAAGACAGGGGGGAGAGGATAGGGGGGAGCAGAGATAGAAGAGGGACAGACGGGGAGCGACACAGGGACAGGCAGGGTTATGTACTGGGCACTGCCTCTGGGCAGGCTCAGTACATAAATCACGGAGCCGACATCGGATCTGATGTCCATAGGCTCCCATTGTGTAGCCCTATGGGCCATCACGGATCTGTCACGGATCCGTGGTGTCCAATTTTAGTCACGGACACCAAAATTGCAGCAAGCTGTGATTTTGGCTCCGTGAATAAATCGGAAGGCTGCTTAAATCGGATGGCAAAAAGGACACATCCGAGCACAATCCGAGCCCATAGGCCTACATGGGAGCACAAATCGCATCTGTTTTGAAACTGATACACTCGGATGCCTCAAAATCGTGATGTAAAACCGGCCGTAGATAACATTTTGCATCAGTTCACATGTATTCAGTGCTCTAAGCTAAGCACGTCCTATATATCTGAAACACATGGTTCATATGAAACTCAAGGTGGATCCATTTACTAATGAGGCGACAGCTTTGCTCCAGACTCAAACCTGTGGTCACCTGCTCTTTTGTGCTTAAAAATAGGGACACTGTCGGATCATAAGCCAGACACTATTCAGACACAATCCCTTATGGAAAATACCCTTTAATGAGGCAGAGGGAGACACTGGACAAAGCATTTCAAATGTTTACACATAATTCCTGGTGTAAGTGATCAGCGTTTAGCACAAGATAAGTGTGAGCCGAGCCTAATGGCCACTTTACACGTCCCAACATCGGTCCGATATTGAATACAACGCCGCGGGAGTGCGCTTTTTCTGGGCAGAATTCCAAGATCGCATAGGAGATGTTACACAGCGCGATATCGGCAGGCAACGCCACTACGATGTGTACGCCCCCTTGTACAGCCGACCCAGGAACGACCATTTAACATGGGAGAGAATAGGAGAAGTTGTACTCCACATCGTTGTTGGGCTTTTACACAGCACGATCCAGCCACATCGTCCATCCAATATCGGGCCGTTGGAGACCAGGCAAATTTTTTCCCCAATATCGTTTTGGCATCGTTCGTGCATCGTATTGGACATTTACACCACACAACGTACGAACGATATCGGGGCCAACGCACAAACCACGTGACATTTTATCGGAGTTGGACGCCGATATCGGGACGTGTATAGTGGCCATTAGTAAGATCTTTAGGAGGAAAAATAAATCGACAGCAGGTCAAGAATTGCTTTTAATTTATACTGTGCGGTATAGGTGATTACACGGCTTTATTCTTGGATCGGTGCAATCACAGCAATACCAGATTTAGATCTTATTTTTATGTTTGGCTGCTATTACACAAACGAAGAAACGCTGTGTCTTTGATTTGGTTCACATTTTGCATTGCCTTATATTGAGAGCTCTGCTTTTTCTGTAAATGTGCCAAAATAGTCATGTAAGGGCTTTATTATGTGCGTGACGAGTTGTATTGATAATATTTTCGGCCACACATTTTTTTTAATTACTTTCTGATTTTTAATAAGCACGTCACCCTCTCCCTCCGTTTGATTCACATACTCTTCACCCACCTCCTCCTTCCTGTTTGTTTCACATATATCGCCCCCACACTCCCTACCCTCTCTCCTTTTCAGTGATTACATTACAGAAAAGGGAGGGGGTGGGGTGGGGTGAAACAGTGTCTTCAGCTCCTGTATGGAGGGCTTTACACCATCCTTATGTCACCTCTGCAGGCACGGTCAACTGACCTGATCACGTTGCTGAGGTCTCCCTGACCTGGACTGCCGGTAAAAGTGTGCTGCTTCCAATGTACAGAGTATGCAAATTGAGTCTGTGGAGCCTCGATTAGGAGTCTCAACACAGGACTAGCCAGATCTTCCTCTAGTGAAGGACCTAGCCATGATAAAGGGCCACTTAATATGGTGGTTGAGTCAATATCCAGCTCATTACAAGCTTAAAGATATGACCAGGAAATACCAAGGCCAGGTATCCGTCCACAGACAGCTGTTTCGGGGTGTTGCCCCTCATCAGTGTGGAGTAGGATTCTGGCTAGGTGGGAGCAATGCCTAGTAGACCAACAAATTGCTCCCACCTAGCCAGAATCCTACTCCACACTGATGAGGGGCAACACCCCGAAACAGCTGTCTGTGGATGGATACCTGGCCTTGGTATTCCCTGGTCATATCTTTAAGCTTGTAACGAGCTGGATATTGACTCAAAGGGCCACTTAATATGGTGGTTATCATGGCTAGGTCCTTCACTAGAGGAAGATCTGGCTAGTCCTGTCTTGAGACTCCTAATCGAGGCTCCACAGACTCAATTTGCATATTCAAAATTCCCAGGGGGCAATGGGCCTAGGAATTCACTGTGTTGAGCGCTTTAGCCGGCTGCCCGCAGTGTTTTCTTGAACTGGTCTCCCTGAGATCAATGTCTTGACACTTGTAAAACTGATTGCAGGAAACCAGCATGTGGCAGTTTCTCTGACCCACTGGCAGCTGACGACGTGTCAGAGAATAGCTGGCTCCTACTATGGGGGGGAAGGCAACATATGCAGCCGGCAGGAAGATATCTCGGGCTATGCATCAAAAGGCCCAACGGTGCCCCCCTGCCTGCTGTGCCCAGGGCAGATGTCCCACCAGTGCCCCCCCCCTAGATACGCCACCGATTATAGAAATGAAAATTCTGCCCATTGCTCTCAAAACAGTTTTATTATATCAAATAATTGTAACAAAAAGGAGAAAGTTATACATATTTTTATACAAATATAGAACAATGAAATTTAGAAATCAATATATAAACAAGTGACGTCTGAGATAAGTTACAATGAAAGCAAAATCCTTTTGGACCCAAGTTCCCTGCGCTTCAGTTGAAATATCTGATTTCTGTATATATGATAACATTTATCGTTTAATACATTGGAGAAGACACGAGCGCAGGTATATCTTCTGCAACTCGCGGACATGCAATCTTGTAGCCATGAGATATGGCGGCAACAGGAAGGTAGTGTCCATTTGAGCCGTCCAGATAACACCAGAGGTCCAATGTCCCCAGAGAAGAATATGTGAAATGACCAGAGCCCAGGAGGTGCCTGTGAGGAAACCAGCAAGGTGACCTGGTGGCTGCAAAAAATTAAAAATCGGAGAAAGGGGAGGGAGCGAATGCGAGAAAGATGGAAATATAAGGAGGAGGAGGGTGGAGAAAGGCGGAGGAGGATGGGGCGGAAAAAGGCAGAAAAGGCAGGAGGGAGCGGAGAAGGGCGGAAAAGGCAGGAGGGAGCGGAGAAGGGCGGAAAAGGCAGGAGGGAGCAGAGAAGGGCGGAAAAGGCAGGAGGGAGCAGAGAAGGGCGGAAAAGGCAGGAGGGAGCAGAGAAGGGCGGAAAAGGCAGGAGGGAGCGGAGAAGGGCGGAAAAGGCAGGAGGGAGCGGAGAAGGCCGGAAAAGGCAGGAGGAGCGGAGGAGGGCGGAAAAGGCAGGAGGGAGCGGAGGAGGGCGGAAAAAGGCAGGAGGGAGCGGAGGAGGGCGGAAAAGGCAGGAGGGAGCGGAGAAGGGCGGAAAAGGCAGGAGGAGCGGAGGAGGGCAGGAGGGCGGAAGGAGGAGGGAGCGAGAAGGGCGGAAAGGAGGGGGAAGGAGGAGGGAGCGGAGAAGGGCGGAAAAGGAGGAGGGAGCGGAGAAGGGGGAAAGGAGGAGGGAGCGGAGAAGGGTGGAAAGGAGGAGGGAGCGGAGAAGGGCGGAAAAGGAGGAGGGAGCGGAGAAGGGCGGAAAAGGAGGAGGGAGCGGAGAAGGGCGGAAAAGGAGGAGGGAGCGGAGAAGGGCGGAAAAGGAGGAGGGAGCGGAGAAGGGCGGAAAAGGAGGAGGGAGCGGAGAAGGGCGGAAAAGGAGGAGGGAGCGGAGAAGGGCGGAAAAGGAGGAGGGAGCGGAGAAGGGCGGAAAAGGAGGAGGGGAGAAGGCGGAAAAGGAGGAGGGGAGGGGTGAGAAGGCGGAAAAGGAGGAGGCGGAGGGGGGAGAAGGCGGAAAAGGAGGAGGCGGAGGGGGGAGAAGGCGGAAAAGGAGGAGGCGGAGGGGGGAGAAGGCGGAAAAAGGAGGCGGAGGGGGGAGAAGGCGGAAAAGGAGGAGGCGGAGGGGGGAGAAGGCGGAAAAGGAGGAGGAGGAGGAGAGGGAGAAGGCGGAAAAGGAGGAGGAGGAGGAGAGGGGAGAAGGCGGAAAAGGAGGAGGGGGAGAAGGCGGAAAAGGAGGAGGAGGAGAGGGGAGAAGGCGGAAAAGGAGGAGGAGGAGGAGAGGGGAGAAGGCGGAAAAGGAGGAGGAGGAGAGGGGAGAAGGCGGAAAAGGAGGAGGGGGAGAAGGCGGGAAAGGAGGAGGAGGAGGGGGGAGAAGGCGAAAAGGGGAAGGAGGAGGAGAGGGGAGAAGGCGGAAAAGGGGAAGGAGGAGGAGAGGGGAGAAGGCGGAAAAGGAGGAGGAGGAGAGGGGAGAAGGCGGAAAAGGAGGAGGGGTAGAAGGCGGAAAAGGAGGAGGAGGAGGAGGGGAGAAAGCTTGCCCAAAAGAAAATAAAAGGGCGAGAGACCCCAAGACAGCAAACCCTAGCAAGCTAAGAGATAGAGAGAGGGAGGGTTGTTTGCAGTGATTATACTCATCTGACATTATCAGGCTCCACAGTGTCACCTCTTCAACGGCCTCACATGGATTGTAGAGACAAGCAGTGATGAAATGTTCTCCACAGTGACCCTGCTGTAGATGGGGGAAATCCACAATACCTAGAACAGAAAAATAATAATAAATCATGCAGAAACACTCGATACAAGTTGTGCCTGACTCCTATGGAAACAAGGCTAAAATTGATCCGCAGAGTCCGAGGACAGAACACGGCCCGAAAAGTGGAGCCAACTTTTTTTATGTAGTTTCAAACTTCCTGGTGGCCGAGCAGAAACACAGAGTCCTGCGCCCCCCAATACTATTAGTAAGAAAAAAAGTTTTAAAGGGAACCTGTCACCACACAGGGCCTATTAAACTAAAAGCCACCTCCATCAGCGCCTATGCTGCATTTAGTGAAGGAGTGAATGTGGCTCTTGTCCCCCTTCCCACCCGGACACCAAAATAATCACTTTATGAGAAATTATTTTAGGTCCGGGAGGTATACTCCCCTCCCAGGACCTAAACCCCTCGCTGCTGTTACCCCACCTCCGGGACCCTCCTACTCTGTTCCTTGCGAGTGATGCAGATCTCTCAGCTCTTGGGCATCTTCGTGAGCTCTGCCTGGAAGCTGAGGTCAGATGGTATCACGTAGGCACCAGATCCCGCCCAGAGTGCTCTTATGCTGTACTAGATGTTGGCCCGATTCTAACGCATCGGGTATTCTAGACTATGTATGTAGTTTATTTATGAAGATTTAAGAATAATGCAAAGGGAAGCTGGGTTTAAATCCTGCGCCAATATCGCTGATTGCTGGCAAGGGAACCGGCCGGGCGCAACGAATCAGCAAAGCGTGGTTGAAATGCCGCGCCAATTTGCGGGCAAACTGTCCCTATGGCTGATTGATTGGTCAGGCCAGCCGCCTGCGACCAGCAACGCAGGATTTGCGTTACAGACAAAAGTAGACAATTATATAGTAGATACCTACAGCAGTATCGGTGTGCAACGGTGCCAGTGAGCAGTGGTGCCAGAGTCCAGGAGGGGACAGCGGGCGGGTGCGGTCAGGAGAGGGCCAGGGCACAGCGGGCAGGAGGGGGCCGGGTGCGGGCAGGAGGGGACCGGGTGCAGGCAGTAGGGGGCCAGGAAAGAGCGGGCGGGTGCAGGCAGGAGGGGGCTCGGGGACAGCGGCTTGGTGCGGGCAGGAGGGGGCCGGGGAAGAGCGGACGGGTGCAGGCAGGAGGGGGCTCGGGGACAGCGGCTTGGTGCGGGCAGGAGGGGGCCGGGGAACAGCGGCTCGGTGAGGGCAAGAGGGGGCCCCTCCTGCCCACACCCGGCCGCTGTTCCACAGTTCACTCCTGCCCGCAGCAGAGTGCTTAGCAGAGTATACAGGGGTCAGTGGTTAGCAGAGTGCGCAGTGGCTCAGTGGTTAGCAGAGTGCACGGTGACTCACTGGTCAGTGCAGCAGCGCGGTGGGCAGGATGAGGGGAGCCGGGGGGGAAGACGCAGGATGGGGGGGGGGGGGGGGATGTGTGTACGCAGGATGGAGAGGGGGGACGCAGGATGGGGGTGGGGGAGACGCAGGATGGAGGGGGGGGACGCAGGATGGGGGGAGGACGCAGGATGGGGGGGAGACGCAGGATGGGGGGGAGACGCAGGATGGGGGGGGGAGGAGGAGACGCAGGATGGGGGGGGAGGGAGACGCAGGATGGGGGGGGAGGGAGACGCAGGATGGGGGGGAGGGTGACGCAGGATGGGGGGGGGAGGGAGACGCAGGATGGGGGGGGGAGGGAGACGCAGGATGGGGGGGGGAGGGAGACGCAAGATGGGGGGGGGAGGGAGACGCAGGATGGGGGGGAGGGAGACGCAGGATGGGGGGGGGAGGGAGACGCAGGATGGGGGGGGAGGGAGACGCAGGATGGGGGGGGGAGGCAGACGCAGGATGGGGGGGGAGGGAGACGCAGGATGGGGGGGAGGAGTCGCAGGATGGGGGGGAGGAGCCGCAGGATAGGGGAGGGGGAGCCAGGGGACGCAGGATGGGGGGAGCCGGGGTGGGAGCCGCAGGATGGGGGGGGAGCCGGGGGACACAGGATGGGGAAGCTGGACTGAGCCGGGAGGGTTTTTGCAGGATGTAGGCGCTCCTCCTGCCCCCCTCTCTCCCCGTGGCCCCCCTCCCTCTGCTGCCCTTACTCCCCCGCTCCTCAATGGTGATAACAATAAAAAAAGCCCATAAGGATACTTACCCTCCGCAGCCGCGCTCCATCTGTCTTCTAAGTATCCTTATCGGCTTTTTTTATTTTTATCATCATTGAGGAGCGGGGGGGGGGCCGCGGGGGGCAGGAAGAGCGGATCGGGGCCGGAGGAGGGTCCGCCGATGGCGAGAGTGAGGCAGTATTAGCCCCGCTCTCGCTAACGGTCGGCCATCTTGCTTAGGGATACAGTCGGCTTCCGTCAGAATGTGACGTAATTTCGATGACATACTGACGGAAGCTGGCTTAGGGTTTTATTAGAATAGATACAGACTGCATGGCTGGGAATCTGGCAAGGAGGGAACAGGCGCAGTCACGCTGTTTCCGCAGGCGCCAGATTCGAACCATGTGAGATGCCCGAGAGCTGAGAGATCTGCGCAGGTGCCGAGGCCGCTTTTGAGGAACAAAGTAGGAGGTCCCTGGGGAGTAGGGGATAAGAGCCACCTTCACAAATGGCTCTTTTGGTATAATAGGCCCCATGCGAGCATCATGCCCCTTTACCCACGCAGATCCTATCAAGCAGCACCCCCATGCGAGCATCATGCCCCTCTACCCACGCAGATCCTATCAAGCAGCACCCCCATGCAAGCATCATGCCCCCCTACCCACGCAGATCAGCCCCATGCAAGCATCATGGCCCCCTACCCACGCAGATCCCCATGCGAGCATCATGCCCTTCTACCCAAGCAGATCCCCTTCAAGCAGCATCTCCATGCAAGCATCATGTCCTTCTACCCACGCAGATCCCCATCAAGCAGCAGACCCATGAGAGCATCATGCCCCCCTACCCACGCAGATCCCATCAAGCAGCAGCCCCATGCAAGCATCATGCCCCCCTACCCATGCAGATCGGCCCCATGCGTGCATCATGGCCCCGTACCCACACAGATCCCCATCAAGCAGCAGCCCCATGCAAGCATCATGCCCCCTACCCACGTAGATTCCCCATCAAGCAGCAGCCCCATGCAAGCATTATGCTCCTCTAACCACTCAGATCCCCATGGAGCAAGCAGCAGCCCCATGCAAGCATCATGCCACCTTACCCACGCAGATCCCTATCAAGCAGCAGCCCCATGCAAGTAACTGCAAAGAACTTGCCCACCTACCCATGCAAATCCCTAGCAAGCAGCATCCCAATGTAAGCATCATGCCCCCCACAGACCCCCAGCAAGCAGTCCCATGTAAGCATTATGTTCCCCTAGCCACTGCCGCAGGCCCCCAGCAAACAAGCAGTCCCATGTAAGCAGCAAGCAGTCCCATGTAAGCATTATGTTCCCCTAGCCACTGCCGCAGACCCCCAGCAAACAAGCAGTCCCATGTAAGCATTATGTTCCCCTACACACTCAGATCCCTTAGAAGCAGTCCCATGTAAGCATCATGCCCCCGAAGACCCTCAGTCAGCAGTCCCATGCAAGCATTATGTTCCCTAGCCACTCCCACAGACCTCCAGCAAACAAGCAGTCACATGTAAGCATTATGTTCCCTACCCACTCAACAGTCCCATGTAGCATTATGCACCTCACAGACCCCAGTAAGCAGTCCCATGTAAGCATTATGTTCCCCTACCCACTCAACAGTCCCATGTAGCATCATGCACCTCACAGACCCCCAGTAAGCAGTCCCATGTAAGCATTATGTTCCCCTACCCACTCATATCCCTGAAAAGCAGTCCCATGTAAGCATCATGGCCCCCGCAGACCCCTAGCAAGCAGTCCCATGTAAGCATTATGTTCCCCTACCCACTGAGATCCCTGAGAAGCAGTCCCATGTATGCATCATGGCCCCTGCAGACCCCCAGCAGGCAGTCCCATGTAAGCATTATGTTCCCCTAGCACTGAGAATCCCCGGAGAAGCAGTCCCATGTAAGCATCAGACCCCTAGCAAGCAGTCCCATGTAAGCATTATGTTCCTCTACCCACTGAGATCCCTGAGAAGCAGTCCCATGTAAACAGACCCCCAGCAAGCAGTCCCCCCCCCAAACCCCCAGCAAGCAGTCCCATGTAAGCATTATGTTCCTCTACCCACTGAGATCCCTGAGAAGCAGTCCCATGTAAACAGACCTCCAGCAAGCAGTCCCCCCACAAACCCCCAGCAAGCAGTCCCATGTAAGCATTATGTTCCTCTACCCAGAGAAGCAGTCCCATGTAAACAGACCTCCAGCAAGCAGTCCCCCCCCAAACCCCCAGCAAGCAGTCCCATGTCAGCATTATGGTCCTCTACCCACTTAGATCCCTGAGAAGCAGTCCCATGTAAACAGACCCCCAGCAAGCAGTCCCATGTAAGCATTATGTTCCTCTACCCACTGAGATCCCTGAGCAGTCCCATGTAAACAGACCCCCAGTAAGCAAGCAGTCCTATTTAAGCATTACGCTTCCTTACCTACTCAGATCCCTGAGAAGCAGTTTACACATACAATCAGAAGATTATCCGCCCCAGCCTCACAGAAAAACGCCATAATCCACACTGCAGCACGAGCAAAACAGCCTCACAGAAGCCCGCCATAATCCACACTGCCCGAGGGAAAGGGAGAAGCAGGAGGTAAAAGGAGGGCACGCCCCTGAGAAGAGGAGGCCCCGCCTCTTCTAATGACGTCACACATGCAAGCAGCCTGTATTCTCTAGCATCTACCTCCAGCACAGCGCACAGATCCTGGGAGGCTCCTGGTGGATCCTCTGGATCTTGTGAGTGGATCCTCTGCTGTGTTTAGATCTCGGTGTGGCCTCACAACGGCGGATGAGATCTTTATTGTGGGATCCGCTCGCTCTTATAGAACAGATCCAGGAAGATTTACTGTATGTGCCCCATATCCTGGTACATGATCCCCCATCCTGGTGTATGTGCCCCATATCCTGGTACATGATCCCCCGTCCTAGTGTATGTGCCCCATATCCTGGTACATGATCCCCCATCCTAGTGTATGTGCCCCATATCCTGGTACATGATCCCCCATCCTAGTGTATGTGCCCCATATCCTGGTGCATGATCCCCCATCCTAGTGTATGTGCCCCATATCCTGGTACATGATCCCCCATCCTAGTGTATGTGCCCCATATCCTGGAACATGACCCCCATCCTAGTGTATGTGCCCCATATCCTGGTACATGATCCCCCATCCTAGTGTATGTGCCCCATATCCTGGTACATGATCTCCCATCCTAGTGTATGTGCCCCATATCCTGGTACATGATCCCTCATCCTAGTGTATGTGCCCCATATCCTGGTACATGATCCCCCATCCTAGTGTATGTGCCCCATATCCTGGTACATGATCCTCCATCCTAGTGTATGTGCCCCATATCCTGGTGCATGATCCCCCATCCTAGTGTATGTGCCCCATATCCTGCTACATGATCCCCCATCCTAGTGTATGTACCCCATATCCTGGTACATGATCCTCCATCCTAGTGTATGTGCCCCATATCCTGGTACATGATCCCCGATCCTAGTGTATGTGCCCCATATCCTGGTACATGATCCCCCATCCTAGTGTATGTGCCCCATATCCTGGTGCATGATCCCCCATCCTAGAGTATGTGCCCCATATCCTGGTGCATGATCCCCCATCCTAGTGTATGTGCCCCATATCCTGGTGCATGATCCCCCATCCTAGTGTATGTGCTCCATATCCTGGTACATGATCTCCCATCCTAGTGTATGTGCCCCATATCCTGGTACATGATCCCTCATCCTAGTGTATGTGCCCCATATCCTGGTACATGATCCCCCATCCTAGTGTATGTGCCCCATATCCTGGTACATGATCCCCCATCCTAGTGTATGTGCCCCATATCCTGGTACATGATCCCTCATCCTAGTGTATGTGCCCCATATCCTGGTACATGATCCCCCATCCTAGTGTATGTGCCCCATATCCTGGTACATGATCCCCCATCCTAGTGTATGTGCCCCATATCCTGGTACATGATCCCCATCCTAGTGTATGTGCCCCATATCCTGGTACATGATCCCCATCCTAGTGTATGTGCCCCATATCCTGGTACATGATCCCCCATCCTAGTGTATGTGCCCCATATCCTGGTACATGATCCCCCATCCTAGTGTATGTGCCCCATATCCTGGTACATGATCCCCCATCCTAGTGTATGTGCCCCATATCCTGGTACATGATCCCCATCCTAGTGTATGTGCCCCATATCCTGGTACATGATCCCCATCCTAGTGTATGTGCCCCATATCCTGGTCATGATCCCCCATCCTAGTGTATGTGCCCCATATCCTGGTGCATGATCCCCCATCCTAGAGTATGTGCCCCATATCCTGGTCATGATCCCCATCCTAGAGTATGTGCCCCATATCCTGGTACATGATCCCATCCTAGTGTATGTGCCCCATATCCTGGTACATGATCCCCCATCCTAGTGTATGTGCCCCATATCCTGGTACATGATCCCCCATCCTAGTGTATGTGCCCCATATCCTGGTACATGATCCCCCATCCTAGTGTATGTGCCCCATATCCTGGTACATGATCCCCATCCTAGTGTATGTGCCCCATATCCTGGTACATGATCCCCCATCCTAGTGTATGTGCCCCATATCCTGGTACATGATCCCCCATCCTAGTGTATGTGCCCCATATCCTGGTACATGATCCCCCATCCTAGTGTATGTGCCCCATATCCTGGTACATGATCCCCCATCCTAGTGTATGTGCCCCATATCCTGGTACATGATCCCTCCATCCTAGTGTATGTGCCCCATATCCTGGTACATGATCCCCCATCCTAGTGTATGTGCCCCATATCCTGGTACATGATCCCCCATCCTAGTGTATGTGCCCCATATCCTGGTACATGATCCCCATCCTAGTGTATGTGCCCCATATCCTGGTACATGATCCCCATCCTAGTGTATGTGCCCCATATCCTGGTACATGATCCCCCATCCTAGTGTATGTGCCCCATATCCTGGTGCATGATCCCCCATCCTAGAGTATGTGCCCCATATCCTGGTACATGATCCCCCATCCTAGTGTATGTGCCCATATCCTGGTACATGATCCCCCATCCTAGTGTATGTGCCCCATATCCTGGTACATGATCCCCCATCCTAGTGTATGTGCCCCATATCCTGGTACATGATCCCCCATCCTAGTGTATGTGCCCCATATCCTGGTGCATGATCCCCCATCCTAGAGTATGTGCCCCATATCCTGGTACATGATCCCCCATCCTAGTGTATGTGCCCCATATCCTGGTACATGATCCCCCATCCTAGTGTATGTGCCCCATATCCTGGTACATGATCCCCCATCCTAGTGTATGTGCCCCATATCCTGGTACTGATCCCCCATCCTAGTGTATGTGCCCCATATCCTGGTACATGATCCCCCATCCTAGTGTATGTGCCCCATATCCTGGTACATGATCCCCATCCTAGTGTATGTGCCCCATATCCTGGTACATGATCCCCCATCCTAGTGTATGTGCCCCATATCCTGGTACATGATCCCCCATCCTAGTGTATGTGCCCCATATCCTGGTACATGATCCCCCATCCTAGTGTATGTGCCCCATATCCTGGTACATGATCCCCCATCCTAGTGTATTGTGCCCCATATCCTGGTACATGATCCCCCATCCTAGTGTATGTGCCCCATATCCTGGTACATGATCCCCATCCTAGTGTATGTGCCCCATATCCTGGTACATGATCCCCCATCCTAGTGTATGTGCCCCATATCCTGGTACATGATCCCCCATCCTAGTGTATGTGCCCCATATCCTGGTACATGATCCCCCATCCTAGTGTATGTGCCCCATATCCTGGTACATGATCCCCATCCTAGTGTATGTGCCCCATATCCTGGTACATGATCCCCCATCCTAGTGTATGTGCCCCATATCCTAGGTACATGATCCCTCATCCATAGTGTATGTGCCCCATATCCTGGTACATGATCCCCCATCCTAGTGTATGTGCCCCATATCCTGGTACATGATCCCCATCCTAGTGTATGTGCCCCATATCCTGGTGCATGATCCCCCATCCTAGGTATGTGCCCCATATCCTGGTCATGATCCCCCATCCTAGTGTATGTGCCCCATATCCTGGTACATGATCCCTCATCCTAGTGTATGTGCCCCATATCCTGGTACATGATCCCCCATCCTAGTGTATGTGCCCCATATCCTGGTACATGATCCCCATCCTAGTGTATGTGCCCCATATCCTGGTACATGATCCCCCATCCTAGTGTATGTGCCCCATATCCTGGTACATGATCCCATCCTAGTGTGTGCCCCATATCTGTACATGATCCCCATCCTAGTGTATGTGCCCCATATCCTGGTGCATGATCCCCCATCCTAGTATGTGCCCATATCTGGCATGATCCCCATCCTAGTGTATGTGCCCTATATCCTGTCATGATCCCCCATCCTAGTGTATGTGCCCCATATCCTGGTACATGATCCCTCATCCTAGTGTATGTGCCCCATATCCTGGTACATGATCCCCATCCTAGTGTATGTGCCCCATATTCTGGTACATGATCCCTCATCCTGGTATGTGCCCCATATCCTGGTACATGATCCCCCATCCTAGTGTATGTGCCCCATATCCTGGTACATGATCCCCCATCCTAGTGTATGTGCCCCATATCCTGGTGCATGATCCCCCATCCTAGTGTATGTGCCCCATATCCTGGTACATGATCCCTCATCCTAGTGTATGTGCCCCATATCCTGGTACATGATCCCCCATCCTAGTGTATGTGCCCCATATCCTGGTACATGATCCCCCATCCTAGTGTATGTGCCCCATACCCTGGTACATGATCCCCATCCTAGTGTATGTGCCCCATATTCTGGTACATGGTCCCCCATCCTGGTATGTGCCCCATATCCTGGTGCATGATCCCCCATCCTAGTGTATGTGCCCCATATCCTGGTACATGATCCCTCATCCTAGTGTATGTGCCCCATATCCTGGTACATGATCCCTCATCCTAGTGTATGTGCCCCATATCCTGGTACATGATCCCCATCCTAGTGTATGTGCCCCATATCCTGGTACATGATCCCCCGTCCTAGTGTATGTGCCCCATATCCTGGTACATGATCCCCCATCCTAGTGTATGTGCCCCATATCCTGGTGCATGATCCCCCATCCTAGTGTATGTGCCCCATACCCTGGTACATGATCCCCATCCTAGTGTATGTGCCCCATATTCTGGTACATGGTCCCCCATCCTGGTATGTGCCCTATATCTTGGTACATAATCCTCCATTCTGATTATTGTCCTTCAACCTGGAGTATGATATGATCCCAATCACAGCGCAGACTTAAAGGGAACCTGTCAGGTGGTTTATGCCCCTCCATCTATCACTGTCTGCACCTACAGCTTCATAGTATTATTCTTATCATGCCTGTCTGAGCTCATAGTGTAATGTGAAAGGTGAATAGCAAAGCATTTATACGCTTACATTTTCTTTTTCTGATCATCATAATGGGAGACCCAGACAATGGGGTTTAGGGCGCTGCCCTCCGGAGGTCACACTAGGTACTACAAATTTGTAGCACCGCCTCCTCCGCTTATAAACCCCCACCGTAGGAGACATCCTCAGTTTTAAACTTAGTGTGCTCGGAGGATCACGCTTTGCTTGCACTTCACTGCATTCTCACAACTTACGTGATGGCGTATGAAGACAAGGTAAAATGGTCCCATTCGGGATCCTCGACAGCCTCCCCGCTCACCCTTGTGGAACACGCTGGTGGAGGTACCGGAGGGCTTTTAGCCTGGACACTTTAGTGTTCTCCCGGTACGCTGTCGTGCTCCTTTCCTTTCCATCCCTCCATGGAGGCTCTGGATAGGGGGAGCCTGGAGCCTTGCACAGCTCCGCTCCGTCCGAGGCCTCCCTAAATGGTGCTTACAGACCGGACGGAGCCAGCCCAGTCCGAGGCCTCCCTAAATGGTGCTTACACTCCGGACTGGTGCTGTACCCCCGTCCGAGGCCTCCCTAAAGGTGCTTACAGACCGGACCGGCACTGAGGCACCTGGTGTGTCTCCTGTGTGCCTGGGGGTAGTGTCTGTCACTGTGGTGTCATGACACTCAGACCGCGCGGTTACCCTTGGGTCCGCGGTTCTGGCGGTGACCCTGTGCTGGGGTCTCCCTGGCTGACCGCCCTGTGTTTCACAGGGGCTGAGGCTGTAGACTGCGGGTGTTTTTATGTGTACATGCAGTCTGAGAGTGTGTGTGGTGATATTCACTCTCGTTTCCCGCGCTGCGGGCTCCGGCACCTCCATTGCTGAGGCAGTCTGGAGGAGGAGGAGGCAGCCCTTATGGTGACATCACCGCTGGGCGTGTTGTGTGTTCTTCCCGCGTGTTCCTGGCTCCGCCCACATCTTCACTGTCGGCGGCCATCTTCTCCCTCACTTCCCGGCTGGGATCTGAACGGCAGCGCGTGTCTGCACTTGCAAGGGAGACCGGAACTCGCGGAGGTCACACACACACACCGCTTCCTCCTACCGCTTTACTGCGGTCGGTAAGCCACCGGGATTCCCGGTTTGTTTGTGACTTTGGCTTATATTCCCCTCACTGTGGAGATGTCCTCAGCTGGGAAGCATGCTGCTAAGGCGGCGGTGTCCACCATTGTCTGTACTACATGCAACGGGACACTGGTGGAGGGGTCCTGCAATAACTGCGGACGCCCAGAGGCCCGATCTGCTACTATTGAGTCTGCAAATCCGGGATTATACCCTGAGGTTCAGGTGATCCCAGGGCCATGGGAAACGCAGAATAAGATCAATGAATCTCTGCTGTCCCAGATGTCCTCCATGTCGCAAACCCTGGAGGCACTGCATAGGAGACTGGAGAACCCAGCTACTCCTCCTAGTTACCCCCGGGTGTCTCTTACTTCTGCTGTAAGACCCCTAAGCGAGCCCGTGAGGCTTCTCCTGAGCTCCAGACTCTCTCTGAGGAGGAGCGTTCCTCTGATGGTGAGGAAGATGATGGGGGTTCTACTCTTGGGTCTATGTCTGAACCTCCAGATGGGGTGGAGGATCTGGTGTCCTCCATCAATGAGACATTGCGTCTTGTCACTCCTCCTGAGGAGGTGACTGTACACCCCAAGGAGATCTATCAATGGCTGCGGCCAGAGGCTAGACCAAGTGGCTCCTTCATGGACCACACTAATTTCGGAAGGGTGATTAAAGCTCCCAGGTTGCATCCTGGGCGGCGTTATGTCCGTAAAACTAAGGACAATCGCTTTCCCTTTCCCCAGGAGGCGCTCCAGGAATGGTCGCAGTCTCCCAAGGTGGATGCCTCCATGACTAGGATTGCTGCGCGCTCCTTGTTTTCTGCCTCTGATAGCTCCTCGTTGAAGGATGCTACTGATAGACAGGTCGAGCAACTCGCCAAGTCTTCCTATGAGGCTGTGGGGTCTTCGTTTGCCCCTAATTTTGCCGCAGTCTGGACCCTACAAGCGATCACTATCTGTTTGGATGGTATCACTGATCTAGCTAGGTCCAGTCCAGAGGTCCTGGCTCTCACTGAGAGAGCAAGGGCCTATGCGGACTATGCCAGGACGGCATCTTTGGAAACTGCCACTCGCTCTGCTGTGGCCTCGGCCAATGCAATTGCGATCCGCAGGCTATTGTGGCTGCGTCTCTGGGACTCAGATGCCACATCTAAGAAGATTTTACAAAATCTTCCGTTCGCTGGTGACAGGCTTTTTGGCACCGAACTGGATAAATTGATAAAGGATTCTGCTGAGTCTAAGATACCGCAGAATAAGCCTAAGCCACGGTACACCGTGAAAAGGAACCCTAAGCAGTGGTCCTTTCGCTCCGGTTCACAGTCATCAACGGCGTCCACTCGCTCAGATCGAGGGGGCAAGCCTGCTACTCAGTGGCGTTCCAAGAGTCGTCAGAAGAAGCCGGCGGGGGCAGCGGCTGCCACCCCCAAGCCCGCCTCGACATGACTCGCTATCTCATCCTGCCTCCCCACAGGTGGGGGGCCGCCTGTCCCGCTTTCAGGACACGTGGCTTCTTCACATTCAAGATCAGTGGGTTCGAGACGTAGTCTCAAGAGGTTACAGGATAGAGCTGACGTCACAACCAATACACCGATTCCATCGGTCGGTTCCATCGCCAGAAAAGGCTCAGGCTTTTTACCTGGTGTTGGAGGGACTCCGCAGAGACGGAGTGGTGGTCCCTGTGCCCACGGAAGAGAGGTTCAGGGGTTTTTACTCCAACCTCTTTATTGTCCCAAAAAAGGACGGCTCTTTTCGCCCGGTTTTGGACCTCAAGTTGTTCAACCGTCACGTGTTGGTTCGGAAGTTCCGCATGGAATCCCTGCACTCAGTGATCGCGGCTGTGTCACAGGGAGACTTCCTAGCGTCCATCGATATCAGGGACGCTTACCTTCACGTCCCCATTGCACCAGCTCATCAGCGCTGGTTGAGATTCGCAGTGGGGGAAGAGCACTTCCAATTTGTGGCACTGCCATTCGGGCTAGCCTCAGCACCACGGGTGTTCACAAAGGTGATGGCCTCCATGATGGCTCTCCTGCATGCGCAGGGACACGCCGTCATACCCTATTTGGACGACCTGTTGGTCAGGGCGCCATCGGAAGACCTTTGTCGGGTGAGCCTGGAGGTGACCATGAAGTCCCTGGAACGGTTCGGGTGGCTTATCAACATTCAGAAGTCGACCCTGGTTCCGACCCAGTCATTGACATATCTGGGCATGGACTTCCACACGGACTCGGCCCTGGTGTCCCTACCTCAAGCCAAGCAGCTTGCGATCCAATCAGGAGTGCAGAATGTCCTCCTGTCTCCACAGTCATCCCTACGGGTATTGATGAGACTGGTGGGTCGCATGGTAGCGGCGATAGAGGCGGTGCCGTTCGCACAGTTTCGCCTCCGTCCTCTCCAGCTGGAGATTCTTCGCAGATGGGACAAGAGGACGATCTCTCTGAATCGGCTGGTGACACTGTCACAACCAACCAGGGACTCTCTACAGTGGTGGCTCCTGCCACTTCACCTGTCACGGGGCCGGTCCTTCCTAAAACCGTCATGGTTAGTGGTGACCACCGACGCCAGTCTGAAGGGCTGGGGGGCGGTGTTCTTGCACCACAGGGCTCAAGGCCTCTGGACTCGGTCGGAGTCGGCGTTGCAGATCAACGTGCTGGAGATCAAGGCGGTCTATCTGGCGCTACTGGCGTTTCAGAAATTCCTGTCAGGACAGCCCATTCGGGTACAGTCCGACAATGCGACGGCCGTCGCCTACATAAATCATCAGGGAGGGACCAGAAGTGCTCAGGCCCTCGCCGAAGTCCACCGCATTCTACTCTGGGTGGAGGAAAACGGCTGCCTGATCTCTGCAGTTCACATCCCAGGGGTCGAGAACTGGGAGGCCGACTATCTGAGCCGACAGGGGATGGACGCCGGAGAGTGGTCTCTACATCCAGACGTCTTCCGGGACATCTGCGGCAGGTGGGGCACTCCGGACGTGGATCTGATGGCCTCACGGCTGAATCATCAGGTGCCCCAATACATGGCAAGGTCTTGGGATCCCCAGTCTCTGGGGGCGGACGCCCTGATTCTGAGCTGGTCCAGATTCCAGCTGCCATATGTGTTTCCGCCTCTGGCTCTGATTCCCAGGGTCCTGTGGAAGATCAGGACAGAATGCAGAGTGGCCATTCTAGTGGCTCCAGATTGGCCCAGGAGGTCTTGGTACCCGGACCTGTGGCAACTGTCAGGCGGACACAGGTGGGCTCTTCCAGAACGCGCAGATCTACTCGCGCAAGGGCCATTCTTCCACCTCAATTCCAGGGCTCTCAGATTGACTGCATGGCTCTTGAGGCCTGGCTGCTGACATCCAGGGGTTTTCTCTCTACAGTGGTTGCCACTATGAATCGGGCAAGGAAACCTGTTTCCAGGAAGATATACCACAGAACGTGGAAAATCTTTTTTACCTGGTGTGCCTCTGGTGGCCGCTCACCGTGGCCTTTGTCTATCCCGACATTGCTGGCCTTCCTACAGTCGGGGTTGGAGTTGGGATTATCCCTTGGCTCTCTGAAAGGTCAAGTATCAGCACTTTCAGTGTTGTTTGACAGGCGCTTGGCGCTCCTCCCGAAGGTACGTCAATTTCTGCAGGGGGTGTCGCGGGTGGTCCCGCCCTATAGGCGACCTCTGGACCCTTGGGACCTAAACATGGTCCTGACGACACTGCAGAAACCGCCGTTTGAGCCACTGAGAGACATCTCTCTCTCTCGTCTGTCCCAGAAGGTGGTCTTTCTGGTGGCGATTACGTCTCTGAGAAGGGTCTCAGAATTGGCTGCACTCTCGTGCAAGTCACCCTTTCTGGTGGTTCACCAGGACAAGGTGGTGTTGCGCCCACGGCCTGAATTTTTGCCGAAGGTGGTTTCAACATTCCACTTGAACCAGGAGATTGTTCTCCCATCATTTTGCCCCGCTCCCGTTCATCAGGTTGAGCGCGACCTCCATACTCTGGACCTCGTGAGAGCTGTACGCATTTATGTGTCCAGGACCGCCTCCTTTAGGAGTTCGGATTCCTTATTTGTCCTCACGATGGGTCGCTGTAAGGGGTCCGCGGCTTCAAAGTCGACCTTGGCCAGATGGATCAAGGCTCCCATTCAGGAGGCTTACCGGTCTTCTGGTTTGCCTCTCCCGGTGGGTTTGAAGGCACACTCTACTAGAGCTGTAGGTGCCTCTTGGGCCTTGCGACATCGAGCTTCTGCTCTACAGGTGTGTCAAGCGGCCACTTGGTCCAGCCTGCACACTTTCTCTAAGCACTATATGGTGCATGCCCATGCCTCTGCGGATGCGAGTTTGGGCAGGCGGGTTCTCCAGGCGGCGGTTGCCCACCTTTAAAAGGGAACCATGTGTTATCCGTCTTGTTGAGGAACTCTTCCCGCCCTGGGGTATTGCTTTAGGACATCCCCATTGTCTGGGTCTCCCATTATGATGATCAGAAAAAAGAGAATTTTGTTTACGTACCGTAAATTCTTTTTTCTTGAATCATCAATGGGAGACCCAGCACCCACCCAGTTGTTCCGTTGCATGTTTGCATTTGATCTGTTCTCTGTTGAGACAGTGTTTCCGGGTTGTTACACCGTCTGGGCACGGCATTCTTCCCGATGTTTCGGGTGTGGTTTATTTCTCCTCGCAGCTTATGGACTAAACTGAGGATGTCTCCTACGGTGGGGGTTTATAAGCGGAGGAGGCGGTGCTACAAATTTGTAGTACCTAGTGTGACCTCCGGAGGGCAGCGCCCTAAACCCCATTGTCTGGGTCTCCCATTGATGATTCAAGAAAAAAGAATTTACGGTACGTAAACAAAATTCTCTTTATGTAAATGAGGCAGTCAGTCTACATCTTGGAGGAGGGAGATTGTCTGGCAGATTAGTTAACTCACAATTAACTTGCATGTCTAAAGGACCTGTGTGATGTCCTGATCATGTGACCACAGTGGGCAGAGCTATGTGAGCAATCTCACTATGTCCTATGGGGACTTAGCTCCGCCTATTGTAGTCACATGATTGTGACATCACATCATGTCTCCCAGCATGTTTTGACACTCAGCCGAAATGTTAACTATTAACCTGCCAGTCTTTGTCCTCCAAGCTGGAGACTGATGCCTCATTTACATAAGACAATGTAAGTGTATAAATGCTTTTTATCACCTATAACATTACACTGTGAGGTCAGAGAGGGATGATTAGAATAGTATTATGAAGCTGCAGGTACAGATAGTGATAGCTGGAGGGACATAAACCACCCGACAGGTTCCCTTTAAAAAAAAAAAAAAAATAAATAAAGATCCTACCTCCCATCGCTCCCCTGCAGCACCGTGACGTCCTCCTGTGTTTTCATGCTGAACGCTGATCAGTGTGTGAGCGTCGTGCAGAGCGATGATGTCACTATCCTGTGCCGCACTCCACACACAGGAAGACAGGAGGACGTCACTGCGGCAGAACGAGGGATGGTGAGTATAATCGCTCATCAGGGAATTCACTGCTTCTCACACCAATGATGATGTCTGGGAAGCCGAGAATATCCACAAACACGATCACCTGCGGCTGTAGACGGTGATCACATGGTCCAGCTGATTAAGATAATGTAATATTCACTTTTCTCCCCGCCCGTTATCCTGCCTGTCAACACTGACTTCATGGGCAGAGGAGTGCAGTGTATATTACATTAGCTTGAACAGAGGGAACATGTAATCACTGGCCGCAGCTGCAGCCTGCTCCTGCCTATGGTGACCTGCTGCACCGCTGAAATTTCCCCCCCACCACAGCACAGCCAGAGTGTAGATCCGAACTATAAGCCCTAGAGAATTTGGAGGCAAAAAAGTGCGTTTTACAGCCCGAAAATTATGGTAATCTAAGATCTTGTTTCCTCAGGTTCCTCATGATCAGGACTCTTTCCCTTTAATAGAGGATGGTCCTTTCCATCAGTGACCCCCCGAGGATGGAGCAGGACAGAGACCACATGGCTGCTCGGATATTAGACCTCACCCTGGAGATAATCTACTGGATCACTGGAGAGGTGAGAGCTTCACATCACATCACTCTGATCTCTAGGAATAAAGCAGGGAAATGAGGGGAAAGGTGAAGGATTCTTATCCTCTGTGTAGTGATCGGCGTCTCCCCATACACAGGATCACACAGTAGTGAAGACGTCGTCTGGGGAGTGTGTGGCCCCCCGTGTGTCAGGAGGGCGGAGCAGGACCCCGAGTGACATCACCGAGCCTCCACCTCATTCACTGATACATGAGCAGAAGATCCTAGAACTGACCCACAGGATCACTGATCTGCTGAGCGGAGAGGTGAGCGCTGCCCCCCGGGAATGCTGGGACATGCTACAATAACGCCGGGGGAGGGGTCTGCTAATGACGGCTCATTGTGTGTGTCAGGTCCCTATAAGGTGTCAGGACGTCACCGTCTATTTCTCCATGGAGGAGTGGGAGTATTTAGAAGGACACAAGGATCTGTACAAGGACATAGTCATGATGGAGAATCCCCCGTCCATCACATCCCCGGGTAAGAGGAGACCTTCCTGGGCTGTAGAGGAGAGAACAGGTGTGAGAGTGCTCTAGATTCCCCATCATCTGCTCATCACATACACACAATGGATTCAGTCACTGCCGTTATTTCCTATAGATGGATCCAGTCAGAGAAATCCACCGGAGAGATGTCCCCGTCCTCTATATTCCCAGGATCGGCCAGAAAAGGAGGACAATGTCCCCCGGGATCATCAGGTAGATGAGATTCCTGTAGATCCTCTATAGATTGATGTAATGAAGCTTCTCCTGATCTCCTCCGGCCGCCGTGTACTGGAGGCTCCATCAGACCCTGGTATTGGCGGCTGTGCTCGGTATAAATGGTGTCTGGGGTTAGATAAGATTGTGTTCAGCTTCCTCTTGTCTTGATATAGAGATGTCATGTGATCAGTGTGAAGTTCTGCAGTGTAGATGGAGATGACACAGAACAGCACAATGACAGAGAACAGCACAATGACACAGAACAGCACAATGACAATCAGCTGCTGCTAAAGCTGCTGCAATATTTCAGTTTCCAGTCTGCAGCCGGAAGATAAAACTAGAACAACAATGAAGATATTTATAGAGATCAGATCACAGGAGCAGAGGAGATAGGAGAAGTGTATGGGAAAGTGATAGGAAGAGAGAGGACAAAAGAAAGGAAATCACATTAGGAGTGGAAAACCTCTATAAATATTAATTTATTAAAATAATAATTTATTATTTCTTAAAACGTCAGAGGAGGGGTTGATAACTGCACAGTCCTATGTGATTATAACAGTGGGGAGTAATTCACTCATATAGTAAAGACGGGAGATGACAGATGGATCCTGCAATGCTTTACCTCCACCAAGATAAGGAGGTTCTTGGATGTTTAGTGAGAATCCTCGGTGTTCCTGTAAATTGTGTCCATTCACCGTGTGAGGAGATCCTGATCGCTTCATGTCTTCTAGGAGGTTTCTGACTTTTCCTGTAGATAAGATAAATTCTCATGTCTGTAATGTGGGATTCTTGCAGGAAAGTTCTGGTGGAACGAGGAGTGGACACGAAACCCCCACATCAGAGTCAGTGACCGGTAAGAGGCGCTCATAGATCTTGTCTGACTGTAAAGATCTTTATTATCTGAGATTCACAAATGTCTTCATGGTGATTATTACTATTATTGTTAATAATTGATGTAATGATTATCTGCTCCACGTCTCTGACATCATGTCCTCTATCTGTCTTGTCCTCTCTCTCTCTCTCCCTCTCTCAGGTCATGTCTTCATCTCTTCACACTTGACATGGTTGAATATCTCTATTATTTTTCCTTTCTTCTCTCTCCCGGTTTAGACATCATTTCATTTTTATACTTTATCTCATATTACGCCTGATTAAAATATAATAATTCTATTTTTGGCCATAGTTTTTCCAAAAATATCCAAAGTCCCCAAAAAATTTCTTGAAAAAATAATACAATTTTGTTTCTTTTCCTAGGTGAAGACTGGAGGAGAAGCTGCCATGGAAATCTGCTTTTATCTCCCTTTGATAATGTAGAAGATAACAATTCCTTACAAGATAAAACTCCTAATGATCCTGTGGTCCTTCACAGCCGACACGTATCCACTGATACCAACAGTCAGAAAACACTATTGTCTAATCAATCACTGATCAGCAAACAAGGAACCGTAAATAGACCGGGGAGAAAATGTAATATAAAATCTAATCTTTCTTTGAATGAACAAATTCACAGTAATGAAAGCTCATTTTCATGTTCAAAATGTGGGAAATCTTTTACTGAAGAAATTAGTCTTGTTAGACATCAGAGAACTCACACAGGAGAGAAGCCACATTCATCTTTGGAACATGCGCAACACATTATACCTAAAGGTTCTCCTGAGAATCTTCCAGGAAGTCACACAGGAGAGAAGCCATTTTCATGTTCAGAATGTGGGAAATGTTTTAGGAAGAAATCAAACCTTCTGGATCATCTAAAGGTACTTCACACAGGAGAGAAGCCTTTTTGCTGTTCAGAATGTGAGAAATGTTTTGTCCATAAATCACAACTTGTGAGACATCAAATAATTCACACTGAGGAGAAGCCATATTCATGTTCTGACTGTGGGAAGTGTTTTTCTCATAAATCACTTCTTATAGATCATGTCAGAATTCACACAGGGGAGAAGCCATTTTCATGTTCTGAGTGTGGGAAGTGTTTTAATCAGAAATCAAATCTTTCAAAACATCTCAGAATTCACACAGGGGAGAAGCCATTTTCATGTTCACAATGTGGGAAATGTTTTGTCGAGAAATCAAAACTTGTGAATCATCAAAGAATTCACACTGAGGAGAAGAAATATTCATGTCCTGACTGTGGAAAGTGTTTTACTCAGAGAGCAAGTCTTACAGAACATCTCAGAAGTCACACAGGGGGGAAGCCATTTTCATGCTCAGAATGTGGGAAGTGTTTTAATAAGAAATCAAACCTTCAGGAACATCTAAGACGTCACACAGGAGAGAAACCTTTTAGCTGCTCAGAATGTGGGAAATGTTTTGTCCATAAATCACAACTTGTG
Source organism: Allobates femoralis (assembly GCA_033576535.1). Lineage (NCBI taxonomy): Eukaryota > Metazoa > Chordata > Amphibia > Anura > Aromobatidae > Allobates > Allobates femoralis. Next base: position 48,465 of record JARQOC010000522.1, on the reverse strand, counting down.
AGACATCAAATAATTCACACTGAGGAGAAGCCATATTCATGTCCTGACTGTGGGAAGGGTTTTTCTCAGAAATCACTTCTTACAGATCATCTCAGAATTCACACGGGGGAGAAGCCATTTTCATGCTCAGAATGTGGGAAGTGTTTTAGTCTGAAGTCAAGTCTTATACAACATGTCAGAACTCACACAGGGGAGAAGCCATTTTCATGCTCAGAATGTGGGAAGTGTTTTACTCAGAAATCAATTCTTAAACAACATGTCAGAAGTCACACAGGGGAGAAGCCATTTTCTTGCTCAGAATGTGGGAAATGTTGTAGTGTGAAATCAAATCTTGTGAAGCATCTAAAAGTTCACACAAAGTAGAAGTCATTTTTATGCGTAGAATGGAAGTAACCGTTTAGCCAGAAATTGGGGCTCATAACACATTGGAGAACTCTCCCAGGGGAGAAGCCATTTTAATGTGCCGTCATCTGTATAATGGCAATGGCTTATTACTGCACATCTGATCTCTATTTGAATCAATAGGGATGGCTGTGCAGCACTGTGGTCACTATTCCATCGATGGAGCTGTACTGTGCAGCTGTGAAACTATTTCCAGCTGGCTGAACTGGGAACAGCCGATCAGCAGGGGTATCAGGTGTTGCAAACCTACCAGATATTTATGACCTATCCTAAGGGATAGGTCATCAGTGTTAAAGTCCTGGACATCTCCTTTAAGGATTATTTACTACTTAAAATGTAGACACAATAAAGTATAGAAAATGGCTCAAAATGTTTAGTTTCTTGATCCTATTACGACAGCACAGCAATGGGTTAAGCTTACCTAGGGGGTCTCGGCTCTGGATAACTAACTATATGTAAAGCAATTGAAACAAGTGTTTGTTCCCTACAAGACCTATATACACAATAAAACAGAAGCATTTTTTTCTTACTCCTGTCTGTGAACATGGCTGACCTTACCCATGTGTGACTAGTGCGGTCGCACAGGGTGCTGGCTGCCTGACACCAGAGGGGGTGCCGCTGGGAGACAGCAACTCACTTTCATTTGCTGCTCCCGCTCTGCACAGACCTTAACAGGAAGGCTGCAGGGGGCGCCCTCCCCTCCCTTTATACTGTGTGTCCTTTCTTCTCCCTTCTTCACCAGAAAGAGCAGGAGGGGCACCTGCAGGGCCCTGGCTAGAGAAGCCGCTGACAAACTCCTACTGCTCTTCTACACAGATGAGTATAATGTACTGTGTGTGTGATATATGTGCTATATTATGTGGCGTCTATATGTGTTATGTATAAGATGTGTGTGTCCTATTCAGTGTGAAATCTATCTCTCATTATCTATATGTATGTATTATCTATCTCCATCCTTTTATATAGTATCCAGTGGAATAGAAGAAAAGGCTGCAAACTCACTGGTCACATAAGTCTTCTTTACTGTGCAAGTGCTGGGTTACATGCTTGCAGGGAGGGGGTGTGGGGTCCATGCACTACGGTGACTGTTTCACGCAACAGCCCTTCTACAGGTCCTGTGGGGGCCTCCGACGTCAGCTCCCTATTGAAGAACAAGCAGGTAAAACCCGCCTGACGTCACAGCCGCTAATTAAATATGCTAATTAAAAACATGTACAAAGACAGACAGAGACACAGAGTTATTTACTTTGAGCAAGTAACAATAATACAAAGGCAGAACCAGTTTAAATATAACAAAGGGAATGCAAAAAAAAGGACACCATAGCTAATGGGAGACCACACTACAAAAAAGATGCCAGATCATTGCGGTCACTTAACCCTACCGCTCTCATAGCATCCAAATCAATCCAGCGTGCTTCTTTTCTAAGTAGGGTTTTATGTGCATTAACTCCATTAGGGGAGGTGAACACTTTTTCTAATCCCATAAATAGAAGCACCTTTTGGATTTGCCCCCTGAGCCTCTCTCACATGTTGGATCACTCTCGGGGAACCTTTCCCAGAAAAGATAGAATTGAAATGCTCACGGAACCATTAATGATCTCAATCTTGACCTCTAAAATTTCAAGTGAATGACCCCCCAAAAATGGAAATAAAAAAACAAGCATTCAGGAGGCCGTAATGGCACAGCGTATATAAAAAAACGTGGAGTGGGACTGCCCCATCTGAGAATGCCGTGACGTGGCGGGGTAGCTCAAAGAATTGATTAATTGTTTGCTAAATGTCTTAGTTTAAAGTACAGTTAGAAATTAATATGTGCATATGCACTTTTTGTATTGTGTGCTGACCACAGGCAGCGCTGGCTACTTGGCTTTTTTTTATTAGTTTTTTATGTGTTTTAGATAAGGGTTTGAAAGGCTGTAAATCAATTCGTCTTCTAATGCTGCTAGAAAAATAATTGCTAAAGTTCTAGGTACGCATAGCAGTATGGTACCCATAGCAGTACCTCCGCACTGAAGATACCAGGTATCTAAAAATTTGAAGGCATTATTTTTTAAGATTATTATTATTATTTATTTATATAGCGCCATAATATTCCATGGCGCTTTACATGTTAAAAAGGGCAGACTAGGACAAGTAACATAGTAACAATACAAGTATCAATGGCTGTGGACAATTCTAAAGTACAGATACAATAGGGGAGAAGATCCTGTCCGCGAGGGCTCACAGTCTATGAGGGGCGGGTGGGGATACAGTAGGAGGGGGAGGTGTCGGTCGTGAGGCGGTGTGGTGGACCGGGTCTTATTGCAGGTGGTAGGCTTGGCGGAACAGGTGGGTCTTCAGGCTTCTTTTGAAGGTTCCCAGGGTAGGAGAATGTCTGATGTGGTGGTGAAAGAGAGTTACCAGTACTCACAAATTGAGTGAAGGACTCATCTCTATCAGTATTTAAAACAGTCTTTCTAACCACTTCATCCCCTAGATCTTGGGGGATACGAGTATACAAACTTTCAATGTCAATGGAGACAAGATTGAAATTATATTGCGAAGAAATAGAATCGATTAAATTGACAAAATCTTTGGTATCTTTTACGAAAGCAGGGATTTGGCTCAAGGGGGTCATAGGAGCCAGTCTATGTACTTCGAGAGGGGTTGGAAATTGAAGGGATAGAGTTAGATTTTGTCCCCTCTGTGAAAGGGGGGACCAAATCAACTTATCCTGTGGCAACAGAAAACCTGTTCATCATTAATGCTCAATAGAGTATCAACATCATCTCTTCTTTTAATGAGGAAATCTCACCAAAGAAGCCTAAATTCCTAATTTTTGCAGGAATTTTACCTGATTCTTTAGGGGTTTTGTTCCTATTAACTGACAATTGGCTCTTTTAATGCTTAAACCAATATATTTTTCTGATTGCTTTAAACATGTTGATTAGGGATGAGCGAGTATGCTTGTCACTACTCGTTACTCGCACGAATATCTCGGTACTCGGGCTACTCTGCGAGTACCCAGTAATCCCGCGATACTCTTGCTATGCTTGGGGTCCACCTCCCTGCATGTTGGCGCTCTTTACAGAGCCAGCCCACATGCAGGGATTGGCTAACAGCCCCTGTAAAGCCACAGCCCTGTTGGTTGTGGCATTACAGTGATTGGCTGGCCGCACAGCGTCATCAGGTGTTTATAAGACCTGTCCGCTCTGTGCTTGTCACTCTGCTCCACAGACAGTCAGTGTAGGGAGAGCTGCTGCTGATTGGGACAGATTTGTGGCCTTTCAGCTAGTGTAGGCGCAGAGCTGCTAATCTAATTACCACAACAGTCCTTCTGAGGAGTAATAGAGCTGTATACAGGCAGGGAGGCAGGGTATATAGCAAACTTCGTTGTGCCAGTATACCAGCCTGCATCACATCTGGGGCTGGTGTACAGGCTGGAAATCTTATCCATCCCAAAACAGTGCTTTTAGGGATTAATTTAGCTCTCTATAGGCAGGAGTGGGTTGTAGCGGAATTTAGTATGTGCCAAAACACTTGGTATTCTCATCAGCGTTTGTGTCTGACCGGTACACCAGCTGGGATTTAATCTGTAATCTCAGTGTCCAGCTAAAAACAAACTCTTGTCTGCATTCATTTACCATTTTTTGAGGCAGGAGTGGGTTGTAGCTCCAATTTGTATACGCCAAAACACTCAGTATACCCATCTTAGTGTTTGTGACTGACTGGTATACCTGCTGTAATTTAATCTCTAATCTGTAATCTCAGTGTGCAGCTAAAAACCATCTTTTGGACGCCTTCATTTAGCTGTATGCAGGCAGCACAACATTGAAAATGCGCAAGTCCGGTGGCAAGGGACAAGGAACTGGACGTGATATTGGTTCAGGCAGAGGCCGAGGCCGTGTGCAAGCTCGAATTGCGCCATGACAAACGCCCACATCATCTCGCTCGACCTTCCTGTCCCAATTTCTAGGGGACCGCAGCAGTACACCACTATTAAACCAAGACCAGTGTCAAAAGGTTGTTAGTTGGATAGCGGATAATGCTTCCAGTCAGTTTGGCACCACCACAAATACCCTGTCTGCCTCACGGTCAAGTGTCAGTAGCCGTGATACTGGACCGCACTTTCCACACCCTGATCCTCCTTCCTCCCACCATGCTGAGTGCCCGGCCCCGGACATAACTGATCCCACACTAGGACACTCTGAAGAGCTGTTCACTTATCCATTCTTAGATTCTGGCCTCTCGCCAGCTCCACTTGAAGTGGGTCATGAGGAGATCATATGTACCGATGTACAAATATTTGAGCAGTCACGGTCTCACGAAGGCAACAGTGGGAACATGTCTCAACAAGAGGTGGACAATGATGAGACACAATCGCTAGAAAGTCAGGAGGAGGACCAGGGTGCGGAAGTGGAAGACGACGTGGTGGATGATCCAGTAACTGACCCAACCTGGCAGGAGGACATGCAGAGCGAGGGCAGCAGTGCACAGGGGGAGGGAGGCGTAGCATCACAACAGGCCAGAAGAAGCATGGTGGTGGCTGCAGGCAGAAGGCTGGCAACTATTCCCCGGAACAACAACACAAGTGAAGTTGCCAGTACAACTGTTAGGTCTTCCCGAGTCTGGCTGTTTTTTAAGGTGTCTGCAGATAATTCCAAAAAGGCCATTTGCAACACCTGCCATGCCAGCATCAGCAGGGGTAGCGAAACTAGCAGCCTGACCTCCACTAGCATGATCAGGCACATGTCAGCCAAGCACCCGACTTTGTGGGATGTACAGCAGAGTCCAGGAGCATTGTCTGCGGGTGACACCGCTGCGTCTTCCACTGTTGTGCATGCAAGACAATCCCCTGTCCATACTGCATGTGAAGATGCTTCTGTCCTTCACCTGTAGTTGCACAAGCAGAAATAGCACCATCATCAGCCACGTCCTTGTCCCAGCGCAGCGTTCAGTTATCCATACCCCAATCTTTGGAACGCAGGTGCAAATACGCTGCCAGCGCCGCACATGCCGCAGTTCTAAATGCACACATTTCGCGACTGCTTGCGATGGAAATGTTGCCTTTTAGGCTGGTGGAGACAGAAGCATTCCGCAACCTGATGGTGGCTGCTGTCCCACATTACTCGGTCCCGAGCCACCACTATTTCTCCCGGTGTGCCGTCCCCGCATTACAAAAGCACGTGTCACAAAACATTACACGTGCCCTTAACAACGCAGTTTCAGGCAAAGTCCACCTAACCACGGACACGTGGACAAGTGCTTGTGGACAGGGCCGGTACATCTCGCTGATGGCATACTGGGTTAATATTCTGGAAGCCGAGACCCAGTCTGAGCTTGGGACGGAACACGTCCTTCCAACACCAAGGATTGCAGGCCCTAACTCAGGGTTTCACCCACAGTGTACAGCTCCAAAACGTCATGCTCCTCAGCCTCCTCCTCCTTCTCAACTTCACCCTCCACACCAGTCCCAAGCTGGAAGCACTGTAGCACTGCCTTGGCTAAGTGGCAACAGGCTGTGCTGAAGCTAATATGCGTAGGTGACAAACCCCACAATGCTGAAGAGTTGTGGACAGCTCTGAAACAGCAGGCAGATCACTGGCTCACACCTCTGAACCTACAGCCAGGCATGGTCGTGTGTGACAATGGCCAGAATCTGGTGGCGGCTCTGAGGCGAGGCAAGCTGACACATGTGTGGCCCATGTGCTCAACCTTGTGGTTCAGTGGTTTCTTAAATCCTACCCGGAGCTGTTGGATCTGCTCGTCAAAGTACGCCGCCTGTGTGCCCATTTTAGAAAGTCACCTACTGCTTCTGCCGCCCTTGCCGGCTTCCAGCGGCGTTTGCAGCTTCTGGCTCACAGACTGGTGTGTGATGTCCCCACGCGTTGGAATTTCACACTGCACATGTTGGTCAGGATTTGTGAGCAGAAGAGGGCAGTTGTTGAGTACTAGCATCAACTAGGCCGTCGGTATACGGTTCAAACTCCACACATAAGACCTCAGGAGTGGAGATGGATGTCCGACATATGTACCGTCCTCCAAAACTTTGAGGACTCCACCAAGATGGTGAGCGGCGATGACGCCATCATTAGCGTTACCATCCTGCTTCTCTGTCTTCTAAAACGCTCTCTGCTCAAAATCAAAGACGATGCATTGCAGGCGGAGCATGATGAGTTGGAGCAAGAAACCGTACTGGGTGATTACACACAGCCCAGCCTCATCTCATCCCAACGTGCATTGGACAATGACGAGGAGGATGAATAAATAGAGCTACTTTCATGCAGAATTGACGGTAATGCATGCACAACCGTCATACCGTCGGTTCAGCGTGGATGGCCAGAGGACAGGGGAGAGGAGGAGGATGATGAGGCCAGCATGGACAGTCATGCTGTTGGTGAGGACCCAGAAGTCTTGCCTGTTAACAGTCTGGCGCACATGGCTGACTTTATGTTACGCTGCCTGTCTCGTGACCCTCGCGTTGTCAAGATCTTGGCGGACACTCATTACTGGTTGGTGACACTTTTAGACCCACACTACAAGGAGAACTTTATTTCTCTTATTCCTGAGGCGGAGAGGTCTACAAAAATGCTGCAGTACCAGAAGGCCATAGTCGCGGAATTAGTCAAAAAATTCCCTTCTGAAAACGCTAGCGGCAGAGGTCACGATTCAGTGGACAACCATGGTGTCCGGCAGAGAGAGGCACAAGTACAATCCAGCAGAGGTAGTGGAACACTCTCAAAGATCTGGGACAGTTTTCTCAGCACCTCCAGTAGCACAGGCCCTGAGGTGCGGGGTACTCTCACAAGGACTGCAAAGTTTGCAAAGATGCTGAGGGAGTACGTTGCCAATCGTACGAAAGTGCTCCTAGACTCATCTGTGCCTTATAATTATTGTGTCTCCAAGCTGGACACGTGGCGGGAATTGGCTCTCTACGCCTTGGAAGTCCTGGCCTGCCGCTAGCGTTTTGTCAGAGCGTGTTTTTACTGCCGCAGGTGGAATCATTACAGATAAACGCACCCGCCTGTCAAGTGAAAATGCTGACAGGCTGACTTTAATCAAGATGAATAAGGGTTGGATTGGACCTGACTTCACCACACCATTACCAAATGATAGTGGAATTTAAATTTTGTGCCGGTAAATTGCCATACACCTCCGCACACCAACACATGGGTACACACTTCATAACTTTGGCTACTTGCTGTACTGCTCCTCCTTCTCCTCATCCACCACCATCATATGATCAGTGCGACCGTGGTTTATGATGCCACGAAAACATAATTTATTTACATCATATATATGATGATGATGACCCTAACCGTTCAAAAGTTAGGCAGTAGTTTCATGTATACCCCCAGGGGTAAATGCTTTAGTCCATGCTTACAGAATGGGCATTACAAGTACAGGAGACACGCTCCTTTGTAATGGGAACAATATTTAGAGGCTCTCCTCTATGTTTCTTTCCAGGGGCATTGGGGTGGCTCCCAATTTTTGGCTGCCCTGCCAAAGGGCAATACTACAAAAGACCCACTTCCTTATAATGGGCACATTAAAGAAGCCTTCATGTACGTCTCTTCCCAGGAGCATGGGAGTGCCACACAATTTTTTTTTTTATTTAAATCTTTCATGTAATCCAAAAAACTAACATACACCAACTCTGTCTCACAAATGGGTATGAGCCCTTAATAATTTCTCCAGGAAAATCCATTTTGGTTTCATTTTGTAACGTTTTTGTGGCGCCCCGCAACGAGTGCGTCACAGGAGGGTATTGCAGCCATAAATGCAGCAGCAATATTCTCTGACCCAGCAGTCATCTGGTTAACTTAGAGATCCAAACCCTGCATGCATCACTAGTAGAGGGGACCAACCAGGGTCCTGGTGGGCGGAGTGCAAGGGTAGTGTGTAGGGGTAGTCAACACAATTAGTGAGGAGTAGAGCCAAGAGCCAAGAGAAGAGAGGAGTAACGTAGGAGCGGGGGCTCTGCACCGCCGTGCATCCCCCGGGCCGTCACCGGTCGGGTGTTAGCACCTGAGGCCTGAACAACCGGGATCGGGCATCGCCAAACACGGGTTCCAAAAGACCCCCGTGCCCAACTTACAGCCGGTTCACTGGTACCGAAGCTGGCAGCAGTTCAGCTCTGCTACGCGAACCAGAAGCGTGGAGGAGCAGCTTCACAGGAGCACCCCACCACCAGCCAACTTCCAGTCGTCTAACCAGCGGTGTACCCACTGAGGGATCCAAGACTCTCCAAAACATCCATCACATATACTTTGGATAGGGCATTGAAGCAGCCTCCCCGTACCCATTCTGGTATTCCTGGGCGACAACGGCAAACACTTAGCTAGAATGGAGGAACACTACGGATCTCTGAGGGACACCTATCACTGCTGAGTCCACCTGGTCCACTACCCGTAACTGTATGCCATGTACTGCCTGCTGGTTACAGTAAAGACCCGTTACAGAGACTTACAGTGTCCGTGCTTCCTTATGATTGCATCCGTCTGCACACAAGGTAACCGCAGCTACCGCACAACATCTTAAGCAGCTCCAGCCTCCAGGGATCACCGCTCAGCCTGTGGGGAGCGTTCCATCTTGCTGCTATCCATCCCCCGGAGGTTACGCAGCGTCGGTAGGACTTACCGAAACACTCATAGGTGGCGTCACGAATAAATTAACCCCTTTAATCTGTTCCCGCAAGACGTCTTCAACTTTTGATCTGCACTCAACCCGGCCCCACTACCGGCAGGCGCGGTCCACCCGTGACAAGGAGGAAGGAGCTTCAGGCTGTCTAAACCGGAGTCCCCGGCCACGGTGAGTCATTTTCTTGACAGTCCGTAAAAGTGGCGTAATGGTCTGACAAAATTGTTGACATCAGTGACCTTGGGGTATGAAATGCTTCCAGGGGTCTTCCCCATGCTGTTCCCATGTCATTTCAGCACTGCTCTGATACGTTTGTGACATTTTTAGGCTTTTTCCATGCTGCCGGGGGTCATGTCAGAAAAATACTGGGGTCTCCCATAGGATAACATCATCCCTAGTAAACATCCAACAGAAGACAGAAATTGAGGAAATGATGGTAGGAAAACAAAAAAAAACACTGTGGGAGGATTTTTAATACAATTCAGCACAGATTAGCTTTTTTAAAATAACACGTTTTGTGGTCGGATAAGGGTAAGTTCACACATACAGTTTTAACGTCGGTTTAGCAGCGAAAACCGCCGGCGGTTTAGCATAGGTTTTATTTAAATTTATGTAAATCCTTAGCAGCTTTAGGACTTACAAGTAACCCTATGCAATTTAGAAACCGCTGTGCACACATAGTCGGTTTATGTGAGCGGATCCGCCAGCGGTTGAGCGGTTTCCGAGCGGTTTAGCAGCATACAACATGTCAATTCTTCCGAGCGGTTTTGGATCAGTTCCATGAACAAAATCCTTCATAGAAAACCGCTGGAAAAACCGCTGGGAAAAACGACTATAAACAGCTGTGCACACGCTGTAAAAAACCGCCGGAAAACCGCCGGAACACAGCTGGAGACTTCAGAGCTCAGAACTGATAATTTCCAGCGGTTTTCTGACGGTTTGAACGCCACTAAACCTTCCTGTGTGAACTTACCCTTAGTCCTTTAAGAACTGGAATCCAGAATACAAAAAAACAAATGGGATAAATCCATGAAGAAGCTTGATGAGTGACTTATCCCCCTCCAAATCGAAATAAAAAATAAGAAAAAAAGAGAAATTTATACGTGAAAAGACGAATTATGAAGAAGGCAAAATATTTTCTTTGGGTAAGTTCAATGAGACCCCTAAGAAAAAGAAAAAACGTAACCCCAAACCAAATACACCAAAAGGACCAAAAACACCTAATAAGCCAAAGAAAAGTAAAAAGACTTTACCAATAATCTCATCATCTGGTTCAGGGCTCAAGAACAGAACTTTAAAATGATGTCTCGGTGGTACCGCCGCGCGACCACTTTGCACACAATATTCTCTTCAGTTTCTGATAGGTGCTGGAGATGCGATAGTGCCAAGGGCTCAATGATTCCCATCTGGTGGGACTGTGGGATGATCCGACCCTTCTGGGATTCGGTTTTTGATACCTACTCCAAAATTTCAGGGAATCGGGCACCTGCATCCCCATCAGTTGCTCTTTTGATGATTTTCCCGGATTCACTTAGCTCCCAAAAAAAAGACATATCCCCAGGTTTTGGAAAATTAGGCAGAGCCTACGACTGACGGGTTGGTTAATTGAAATGAACAAAATTTTTCATATGGAAGACATCACCACTGAGATATCAGGATCTAAAGAGAAATTCCTACAAATCTGGAGCCCATGAATCTTGTTCCTGGATTCTCCAACATTCACAAATTTGTTTAGAGATGACCCCCCCGTAGACAGATGTTGACTCCATTTACGGATGACATTTGAAGGGGAGGTAATCTAATATATAATTGCCGTAGCGCACTTCCGTCATATTCGGCGCTACTTCCGTCGTCGTGGACGTGGCTGCCTCTCAAAGCCTAACTCGCAAAGCCTCACTCGCAATGGCTTTGCGAGTCCTTGCAGAATAGCCTCCACTCTCTGTCAAAGGTTCACTTGCAATGTCTTGGAGTCCTAACTCGCAAAGCCTCACTCCCAATGGCTTTGCGAGTCTTTACTGAATACACTCCACTCTCTGTCAAAGGTTCACTTCCAATCTCCGGGACAGTCAGAGTCTCAGAGTCTGCGTCTCACAGTCTGAGTCTCAGAGTCAGAGTCTCAGAGTCAGAGTCTCAGAGTCAGAGTAGTCAGAGTCTCAGAGTCATAGTAGTCAGAGTCATCTAGAGTCAGAGTTCAGAGCCCAGAGTCTCAGAGTCATGAGAGTTCGAGTCGAGTCAGATCTCAGAGTCATAGTTCAGAGTCTCAGGTCAGAGTTCCAGATGTCTAGAGTCTCAGAGTCATAGTCTCAGAGTCAGTAGTCTCAGAGTCATAGTCTCAGAGTCAGAGTCATAGTCTGGTCAGAGTACTCAGAGTCAGAGTCTCAGAGTCATAGTGTCAGAGTCTCAAGTTCAGAGTCTCAAGTGTCTCAGAGTCAAGTAGTCAGAGTCTCAGATGTCCAGAGTCATAGTGTCAGAGTTGCTCAGAAAGTCAGAGTCTCAGAGTCAAGTCAGAGTCTAGAGTCATAGGTCAGAGTCTCAGAGTCATGAGTCCAGAGTCTCAGAGTCATAGTGTAAGTCAGAGTCATAGTCTCAGAGTTCAGCAAGTCTCAGAGTCAGAGTCAGAGTCTCAGAGTCATAGTAAGTCTCAGATAGTCTCAGAGTCAGATAGTCTCAGAGTAGTTCAGAGTCTCAGAGTTCAGAGTCAGTCTCAGAGTCAGAGTCTCAGAGATGTCTCAGAGTCAGAGTCTCAGAGTCAGAGTCTCAGAGTCAAGAGTCTCAGAGTCAGAGTCAGAGTCTCAGAGTCAGAGTCTCAGAGTCATAGTTCAGAGTCTCAGAGTCAGAGTCTCAGAGTCAAAGTCTCAGAGTCAAGTTCAGAGTCGAGTCTCAGAGTCAAGTCTAGTAGTCAGAGTCAGAGTCTCAGATGTCAGAGTCTCAGAGTCAAGGTCAGTCTCAGAGTCAGAGTCTCAGAGTCAGAGTCTCAGAGTCATAGTGTCAGTGAGATCTCAGATCAAGTGTCAGAGTCTCAGTGTCAGAGTCTCAGAGTCATAGTCTCAGAGTCAGAGTCATAGTCTCAGAGTCATAGTGTCAGAGTCATAGTGTCAGAGTCTCAGAGTCATAGTGTCAGAGTCTCAGTGTCAGAGTCTCAGTGTCAGAGTCTCAGAGTCATAGTGTCAGAGTCATAGTGTCAGAGTCTCAGTCTCAGTGTCAGAGTCTCAGAGTCATAGTGTCAGAGTCTCAGTGTCAGAGTCTCAGAGTCAGAGTCTCAGAGTCAGAGTCTCAGAGTCAGAGTCTCAGAGTCAGAGTCTCAGAGTCATAAGTTCAGAGTCTCAGAGTCAGAGTCTCAGAGTCAAGGGGGGAGTCTCAGAGTCAGTTCAGAGTCTCAGAGTCATAGTCTCAAGTCATAGTCTCAGAGTCAAAGTCTCAGAGTTAGAGTCTCAGATCAGAGTCACTCAGAGTCAGATCAGAGTCTCGAGTCTCAGAGTCTCAGAGTCAAGTTCAGTAGAGTCCAGATCAAGTCTCAGGCAGTGTCAGAGTCTCAGAGTCAGAGTCTCAGAGTAAGGCAGGTCAAGTTCAGGTTCAGTCAGGTCAGAGTCTCGGTCAGTGTCAGAGTCAGTAGGTCTCTAGAGTCTCAGGTCAGTAGAGTCTCAGAGTCAAGTTCAGAGTCTCAGAGTCTCAGAGTCAGAGTCTCAGAGTCAGAGTATTCAGAGTCAAGTCTCAGAGTCAGAGTTCAGATCAGAGTCAGAGTCTCAAGTATAGTTCAGAGTCAAGTTCAGAGTCTCAGGTCAGAGTCTCAGTCAAGTCTCAGAGTCAGAGTCTCAGAGTCATAGTCAAGTCTCAGTATGTCAGAGTCTCAGAGTCAAGTCAAGTCTCAGATTCAGAGTCTCAGAGTCATAGTCTCAGAGTCAAGTCAGAGTCTCAGAGTCAGATCATCAGTTCAAGTGTCAGAGTCAAGTCAGAGTCTCAGAGTCAAAGTCTCAGAGTCAGAGTCTCAGAGTCAGAGTGTCAGAGTCAGAGTCTCAGAGTCATAGTGTCAGAGTCATAGTGTCAGAGTCTCAGAGTCATAGTCTCAGAGTCATAGTCTCAGAGTCATAGTCTCAGAGTCATAGTCTCAGAGTCATAGTCATAGTCTCAGAGTCATAGTGTCAGAGTCATAGTGTCAGAGTCTCAGAGTCATAGTGTCAGAGTCATAGTGTCAGAGTCTCAGTCTCAGTGTCAGAGTCTCAGAGTCATAGTGTCATAGTGTCAGAGTCATAGTGTCAGAGTCTCAGTGTCAGAGTCTCAGAGTCAGAGTCTCAGAGTCAGAGTCTCAGAGTCAGAGTCTCAGAGTCAGAGTCTCAGAGTCATAGTGTCAGAGTCTCAGAGTCAGAGTCTCAGAGTCATAGTGTCATAGTGTCAGAGTCATAGTCTCAGAGTCAGAGTCTCAGAGTCATAGTGTCAGAGTCTCAGAGTCAGAGTCTCAGAGTCAGAGTCATAGTCTCAGAGTCATAGTCTCAGAGTCATAGTGTCAGAGTCTCAGAGTCAGGGTCTCAGAGTCATAGTCTCAGAGTCTCAGAGTCAGAGTGTCAGAGTCAAAGTCAGAGTCTCAGAGTCAGAGTCTCAGAGTCATAGTGTCAGAGTCTCAGAGTCAGAGTCTCAGAGTCAGACTCTCAGAATCAGAGTCTCAAAGTCATAGTCTCAGACTCTCAGAGTCAGAGTCTCAGAGTCATAGTCTTAGAATCTCAGAGTCAGAGTCTCGGCGTCAGAGTCTCAGAGTCAGAGTCTCAGAGTCAGTCAGAGTCTCAGAGTCATAGTGTAAGAGTCTCAGAGTCAGAGTCTCAGTGTCAGAGTCTCAGAGTCAGAGTCTCAGAGTCAGAGTCTCAGAGTCAGAGTCTCAGAGTCAGAATCTCAGAGTCATAGTGTCAGAGTCTCTGAGTCAGAGTCTCAGAGTCAGAGTCATAGTCTCAGAGTCTCAAAGTCATAGTCTCAGCGTCAGAGTCTCAGAGTCAGAGTCTCAGAGTCATAGTGTCAGAGTCAGAGTCTCAGAGTCAGAGTCTCAGAGTCTGAGTCATAGTGTCAGAGTCTCAGAGTCAGAGTCTCAGAGTCACAGTCTCAGAGTCAGAGTCTCAGAGTCAGAGTCTCAGAGTCATAGTGTCAGAGTCTCAGAGTCAGAGTCTCAGAGTCATAGACTCATTCTCTCTCTATCATTCAATTAAATTCAATTCAATTCAAATGAGCTTTATTGGCAGGACTAAGTAAATATCAGCATTGCCAAAGCAAATAGTAAAAATAGTGGGACGGGAGTGGGGAGTGGGTAGGCATATTGAAGTCCATGATATATCGGGATCCTTTTAGGGGGTGGGGACATGTCCAGGCTGGGGTATATAAGTCCATGGCATATCAGGCTCTCAGTTGGGGGATAGGGAAGTGTTCAGGGTTGGGGTACAGAAGTCCATGACATATCAGTCTCCTCTTAGTCTGTGGCAGGCACTGACATATTGCGCTGCTATGGCCGCTGCACTTTCTTCTTCCCCCAGTACTATTTGCAGTTTCTCTTCCTCCTCCATGGAGGTGAAGTCTGGGAGGAGATCAGACAGTCTCTTGAAGTGAGTGTCCCTCACTGCGGAGTATTTAGGGCACCTCAGCAAGAAGTGGGCCTCGTCCTCCACAGCCTCCTGGGGGCGCTGCTGGCACAGTCTGCTCTCTCGGGGCTTGTAGTTCTGTCGGTGCCGCCTGATTCGATGAGTAGGCTGTGGGCGCTCAGTCTGTACCGGCTCAGGATCTGTCGCTGTGGGGGCGCTCAGTCTGTACCGGCTCAGGATCTGTCGCTGTGGGGGCTCATTCTGTACCGGCTCAGGATCTGTCGCTCTTTGGGGTTTTCCAGTTTCTGTAGGTATGGGGCCAGTTTGTACTCCCTCTGTAGGTTCTGGTATATCATCAGTTTCTGTGATTTGTTTATGTCGTTCCTCCAGATGCTGAGATATTCCTCTTTGCCTTTGTGCACCATCTTCTGGATTTTGCCTTTTGTCAGCCCATGTGGGTTGGTGGCTTGGTCAGGCTGTCTTTGGGTACTTTGTGTTGGGAGGTTTCCTGGGGCTTCCTGGTGCAGGAGGGCTTTGTGATGGTAGGAGCTGGGACTGCTGCTTTGTAGATGAGCCTTGAATGACAGCGCCTTCTTCTGGATCTGGAGGTGTAGCGGGAGTCTGCCCAGCTCTGCTCGGCAGGCGCTGTTTGATGTGCTCCGATGGACTTGGAGAAGATGCTTGCAGAACTCTAGGTGGAATATTTCAGTCGGCCTGGGTCCCACTTTGACCAGTTTGGGTAGGAGACTGGACCCCAGACCTCACTGCCGTAAAGAAGAATTGGGGCAATGATGGTGTCAAAGACTTTTAGCCAGACGGTTACTGGTGCCTTGAGATGGTACAGACGTCTTCTTATGGCATAGAAGGCTTTGGAAGCCTTATCTTTCAGTAACTCTGGTTTGCTTGAAGCTCCCTGATTGGCTGAGTTCTAGGCCCAGGTAGGTGTACCTGTTGGTTTCTGTAAGTGGGCAGTTGTCTATCGTGAAGGGAGGATGGCGGCAGGTTTCTGCTTTCTTTTCTGGAACACCATGATGTTAGTTTTCTTCTGGTTGATTGGCATTGCCCATGTGCTGCTGAAGGTCTCTAGGATTTTCAGATGATCTTCGAGGCCTTTCTCGGTTGGGGATAACAGCACGAGGTCATCGGCACACAGCAGAAATTTCACCTGGGTGTCATGGAGAGTGAGTCCTGGTGCTGAGGAGGACTCTAGGGCCACCGCCAGCTCATTGATGTAGATGTTAAAGAGCGTTGGACTGAGGCTGCAGCCCTGTCTCACTCCTCGGCTTTGTTGGAAATAGGCCATCCTCCTTCCATTGACCCTCACGCTGCAGCTGTTCTCAGTGTAGGAGCTTCGGATGACATCATGCCTCCTATTCCGCTCCCCAGCAGTTTTAGGAATAGTCCTGGGTGCCACACTGAGTCAAAGGCCTTTTTGAAGTCCACGAAACAAGCGTATATCTTCCCATTCTTTGTATTGTGGACGTGGCTCTTGATGAGGCTGTGCAGGGTGTAGATGTGGTCAGTGGTGCGGTGGTTCGGCAGGAACCCTGCTTGGCTCTTGCTGAGGACATTGTGCTCGGTGAGGAAGGTGAGGATCCTCTTGTTCAGGATGCTGGTGAACAGTTTGCCCAGGTTGCTGCTGACACATATCCCCCGGTAATTTGCTGGATCGTACTTGTCCCCGTTTTTGTGTATCAGGGTTATGAGGCCTTGGTTCCAGATTTTGGGGAAGTAGCCAGCCTGCAGTACGATATTAAATAGTTTTGTTATCGCAGCCTGGATGTCTGGCGGCTGTATTTTAGCATTTCTGGGAGGATCCCATCTGGACCGCTGGCTTTTTTACCTCTTATCTTTGTGATCCTTTCTGCTATTTCTGGCATTGTGATTGGTGTATCCAGAGGGTTTTGGAAATCTTTGATCTTTTCCTCCATCTTTCAGTTTTCTCACCAGCTCTTCTTGTGCCGGACTCAGGTCTTCACTTGGGATGTCTTTGTAAAGGTCCTTGATGTACTGGAGCCAGATGTTGCTTTTCTGGTTAGATCCAAGGTGATTCCACAGTTCCCAGAATTTGTTGTCTTCCAGGGCGTCTTGGAGTTGGAGGAGTTTGGTGGAGATGTGGTTTTGCTTTGTAACTTCGTTGTATGGTTGGTCGGCTTCTCTCACAGTGGGGTTGTTTGGGTCTCTGTGTTTTTCATTTGAGGCCATTCTTAGGGCCTTCCGCATGGTCTTACATTCTTTATCAAACCAGTTGTTGGGATTTGGTTACTCGGCCTCTTGTTGATGCTTTTTTTCAGGTCGGACATTTCCGCCATGGCATAGAGAATGTTGTTGAGGTCCCTTACCGCCAGTTCTGCTCCTTCTGGGTTAGGCTCATACATATTGTTATGGAAGTGTTGGAGCTTCTCCTTGATCTCTGGTCTATTGATGGCATCTTTATATTTTGGGGCCGACATCTTGGACCATTTGAAGGATGGCGGTAAGTTAAAGAGACCGGTCTTTTGCGCGGTTTGTGAGGATGATTTGTTTGTGGATTTGATGTATAGAAGCAGTTGGTTGTGGTCTGACAGGTGTGTTTGTGGAGTGACTATGAGGGCGTCAGTATTTGTAGGGTCCATATCTGTGATGGCTTAGTCTATCACACTGCTGCCCACATGGGAGTTTAGGGTTTGTCTTCCCAATGAGTCTCCCTTGGTGCGGCCATTGAGGATACGAAGTCCCAGGCTTCGGCATAGGTTCAGCAGTGTTCTGCCGCTTTTATTGACTGTACAGTCATAGCTGTTCCTGTCGGTGTGCACTGGGTTGTCACAGTCGGTATCTGCTCCAAATATATGGATGTTTCCATCATTGGTCAGGTAGTCTCTTTCCCTTCCAGTCCTTGCGTTGAGGTCTCCATAGATGGGAACGTTGCCCAGATTCTGGAAGTGGCAGCTTCAGTTTTTAGGGTCTCAAAGCTGTCTGGGTTGAAGTATGGAGACTCAGGAGGAGCTACGTACGCTGCACACAGGTAGATGTCAGCCTGGAGGAGCTACGTACGCTGCACACAGGTAGATGGGAGGAGAGGATGGAGCGGCTTATCCTTATCCAGATGTGGCTGTCTCCTCTCTTCACGGCTCTGATATGCTCATGGAGCTCCTCTTTGTACCAGACTAATCTTCCTCCTGAGCTCCGGCCCTGTTTGATGTCTTTGTTTTTCAGGGCGGAGACAGAGAATTCCCTGTATCCGGTGGGGACATAGGATTCATTATTTGCCTTAGTCCATGTTTCCAGGAGGATCTGTATATCAATGTTTTTCAGTCTCTGATTAAAGTCTGGGTCGTTTGTCTTACATCCGAAGGCAGAAGCGTTCAGGCCCTGGATGTTCCAGCTACTAATGATGAGGGTTGACATGGTGTAGCTGTGTACCTTGTAATGGGCTGCCCTGCATAGGACATCTTGGATTTCTGACTGGTGACCTTGTTGTAGGTGATTGGTCCAGTCGCATGAGTGCCTTGTGCACATAGCTGAGCATGGTCTTTATGTCTGCCAGGTCTCTGCTCTGCTTCACTGTGTGTGGGGCGGGTGGTGTCTTCCATGGTTTGTGTCTCTCATGTTCTTTATGTCTGCCAGGTCTCTGCTCTGCTTCACTCTGTGTGGGGCGGGTGGTGTCTTCCATGGTTTGTGTCTCTCATGTTCTTTATGTCTGCCAGGTCTCTGCTCTGCTTCACTCTGTGTGGGGCGGGTGGTGTCTTCCATGGTTTGTGTCTCTCATGTTCTTTATGTCTGCCAGGTCTCTGCTCTGCTTCACTCTGTGTGGGGCGGGTGGTGTCTTCCATGGTCTGTGTCTCTCATGGGCTTGTTTTTCATACTTGTTGCGGTTTTCGGTTTGTTGAGCGTATTCCATTTTAGGTCTGTCAGTTGTTGGTGATCTTTCTACCGGTTTTCGGTCTGCATGGTTTCTTGGTCTGGGGACT
The DNA here is from genome assembly GCA_033576535.1 of Allobates femoralis. Lineage (NCBI taxonomy): Eukaryota > Metazoa > Chordata > Amphibia > Anura > Aromobatidae > Allobates > Allobates femoralis. The sequence continues at coordinate 29,939 of JARQOC010000522.1, read as the reverse complement.
CTGTTGAATACTATGTCTTTAAGTTCTTTGGCAAAAACGCTGACTCCTTGGTTGTTGAGATACTTGTCATCATACAGGTGGTGGATGTTCATGGCGGGATGTTGTGCCAGGGTGATGTCTAGAGTCGTGGTGATCTTGGCTGCCAGCTCTCTGGTGACGTCTTGGGTGATGTATTTGAGTGAATCTTTTCTTGGTAGCAGCGACGAGAGGATAACTTTACTTTACTCTCTCTCTCTCTCATTCTCTCTCTCATTCTCTCTCTCTCAGTCTCTCTCATTCTCTCTCTCTCATTCTCTCTCTCTCAGTCTCTCTCATTCTCTCTCTCTCATTCTCTCTCTCTCTTTCTCTCAGTCTCTTCTCTCTCTCATTCTCTCTCTCATTCTCTCTCTCTCAGTCTCTCTCATTCTCTCTCTCTCATTCTCTCTCTCTCAGTCTCTCTCATTCTCTCTCTCTCATTCTCTCTCTCTCAGTCTCTCTCATTCTCTCTCTCTCATTCTCTCTCTCTCAGTCTCTCTCATTCTCTCTCTCTCATTCTCTCTCTCTCATTCTCTCTCTCTCTCTCTCATTCTCTCTCTCATTCTCTCTCTCTCATTCTCTCTCTCATTCTCTCTCTCTCAGTCTCTCTCTCTCCCCAGTCTCTCTCATTCTCTCTCTCTCTCATTCTCTCTCTCATTCTCTCTCTCTCAGTCTCTCTCATTCTCTCTCTCTCTCATTCTCTCTCTCATTCTCTCTCTCTCAGTCTCTCTCATTCTCTCTCTCTCTCATTCTCTCTCTCATTCTCTCTCTCTCAGTCTCTCTCATTCTCTCTCTCTCAGTCTCTCTCTCTCTCAGTCTCTCTCATTCTCTCTCTCTCTCATTCTCTCTCTCATTCTCTCTCTCTCAGTCTCTCTCATTCTCTCTCTCTCAGTCTCTCTCTCATTCTCTCTCTCTCAGTCTCTCTCTCTCTCAGTCTCTCTCATTCTCTCTCTCTCTCATTCTCTCTCTCATTCTCTCTCTCTCAGTCTCTCTCATTCTCTCTCTCTCTCATTCTCTCTCTCATTCTCTCTCTCTCAGTCTCTCTCATTCTCTCTCTCTCATTCTCTCTCTCTCATTCTCTCTCTCTCATTCTCTCTCTCTCATTCTCTCTCTCTCTCATTCTCTCTCTCTCATTCTCTCTCTCTCATTCTCTCTCTCATTCTCTCTCTGTCTCATTCTCTCTCTCTCTCTCATTCTCTCTCTCATTCTCTCTCTCTCATTCTCTCTCTCTCATTCTCTCTCTCTCATTCTCTCTCTCATTCTCTCTGTCTCATTCTCTCTCTCTCTCATTCTCTCTCTCATTCTCTCTCTCTCATTCTCTCTCTCTCAGTCTCTCTCATTCTCTCTCTCTCATTCTCTCTCTCTCTCATTCTCTCTCTCATTCTCTCTCTGTCTCATTCTCTCTCTCTCTCATTCTCTCTCTCATTCTCTCTCTCTCAGTCTCTCTCTCTCTCTCAGTCTCTCTCATTCTCTCTCTCTCAGTCTCTCTCATTCTCTCTCTCTCATTCTCTCTCATTCTCTCTCTCTCATTCTCTCTCTCTCTCATTCTCTCTCTCTCATTCTCTCTCTCTCATTCTCTCTCTCTCATTCTCTCTCTCTCATTCTCTCTCTCTCATTCTCTCTCTCATTCTCTCTCTGTCTCATTCTCTCTCTCTCTCTCTCATTCTCTCTCTCATTCTCTCTCTCTCAGTCTCTCTCATTCTCTCTCTCTCATTCTCTCTCTCATTCTCTCTCTCTCATTCTCTCTCTCTCTTTCTCTCTCTGTCTCTCTCTCTCATTCTCTCTCTCATTCTCTCTCTCATTCTCTCTCTCTCTCATACTCATGACAGTTGCAACATTAACCCCTTACACTTTTATACAGTCTGTAGTTGTACTGCTACTTTAACCCCTTGCACACCATTTTGGATATAATGTACAGCGCTGAGTCTGTTGTGGGAGTGCCTGTGGGACATTAACTCCTTCAATAACATTTTGGATATCATTATACGTTCCTACTCTGTTATAGTCCTGTTAGTCAGACATTAACTCTTTCTACACCTCCACTATATTGCTACCCTCACAGTTTTGCCTACTTAATCATATATCTGGTGTTTAAGTCTATTATTTAAAACTCATAAAAAAATTATATACAGATTCTAGACTCCCGATTCTTTAGAATCAGGCTCACAGCTAGTATAATAATAATATTTATTCATTTATATAGCGCTATTAATTCCATAGCACTTTACATACATCAGTAATGCTGTCTCTCTTGGAGCTCACAATCTAAACATCCTATCAGTATGTCTTTACAATGTGGGAGGAAACTGGAGTGCCCGGAGGAAACCCACACAAACACGGGGAGAACATACAAACTCTTATGGTACCTTTACACGCCGCCACAACAGGATGGATACCAACGGCAACTTCACGTGCACGAGCACAGCCGAACGGTTACCAACGGGAACCGCACCCTCTTTACACGCCGCCACAAGGTGCGCTACGCCACGCTACATCTATAGCTAGCTACATCGCCGGGTGTCGCAAGTAGCCATCTGTAGCTCATTTACACACCGCTATAACCAGCTACTATGGGCGGACCTGGTGCAGCAGGGACAGCACATAGGCGTGCCACAATTGTGGATTACGAGACGTCCGTACGCTGATAGGACAAAGCAATATCATCAGGATTGGCCAGGCATCGCAGGAGGCTGAGTAATACAGCACGCTCGAGCGATTGTGTAGTGTGACTCGTCAGCTCCTTAAATATGCCTCCCTAGGCAGCGACTACCAATCGTCATGCAGCAGCTTCCACCAATGATCGCACATGGGGCGCGGTAACACGGAGCCAGGGTCACGCCTTAGCTACATTGCAGGCTGTCCCGAGTTCCCTTCCGTAACGTCTTTACACGCTGATACAGCTCGCTACAATCGGCGATGTAGCCATATGTTTATGGGCAGTGCACGGATACAGAGGTATCTGTAGCCGACTGTGTCGTCCCGTCTTCACACGCCGCTACTACGGGCGATATTGGCGCGACAAGCTACATTTGTAGCCTGTAGCGGGTTGTATCCATCCTGTTGTGGCGGCGTGTAAAGGTACCATAATGGTACCTTTACACGCAGCTACAGGTAACAGGTTTTCCACAGGTAACTTACTGGTTGCAGTGAAATCATGGACACATTGTTCTATCTTGTTGCTGTGTACAAATGGAATAATGTCTCCATGATTTCACTGCAGCCAGTAAGTTACCTGTGGAAAACCTGTTACCTGTAGCTGCGTGTAAAGGTACCATTACAGATGTTGTCCTTAGTGTCCTTGGTGGGAATTGAACCCAGGACCTCGGGACCTCAGTGCTGCAAAGGCTACAGTGCTAACCACTTGAGCCACCGTGCTGAGGTAGTACAGTGGGAGGTGGTAGACAAATCATTAGCGATGCCCACTCCCCCCCCATTTTTTTTTTTTTTACTTTCCTTTACCTCCTCCCACCCCATCCCCCCTACCTACCCTATGACACATTTCTACTTGACTTTATACTCGTTCTTTTTCTTTTTTCCTATATCATCTGTCTATTTTGCAACCCGAGACATTTCTTCGAGCGCATGGAAGAAGTCTCAGAACTTTGTTTGAGGCTGATGGATCAGAACCCGATTTAAAAAGCATAGCGCGGCCTGAGCAATTGAACAGCCATGGGATAGTTTCTCTTCTTTCTTGTATTCATTATACATTGAAATGGTTCTATTATAAGCACGGTGTGTCTTCTCCTCTGATGTAGAAGAAGAATGATACATGCCATAGATGTTATAAGTCTGCATACAATTGGCTAATTTGTTTTTTTTCATTTCTCTTTTAAATTTACACAAGACTAAGGGTGCCGTTATACACAGGGATGTTCCAGTGATCCCGACAACGACCAGGATCATTGGAACATCGCTGTGTGGTCGCTGGGGAGCTGTCAAAACAAGCAGGTCTCCTCAGCGACCAGGGAGCCAACCTCCACATCGCTGGGTAAGTGGGAGGACGCTGGTAACTATGATAAACAGCGGGTATCTAGGAAGCGTGCGCTGCTTAGTTACCGATGTTTATCATGGTTACCTGCGTCCTCTGGCTTAGCGCAGACTGTAAGCGGGAGGATGCTGGTAACCATGATAAACACCGGGTATCTAGGCAGCGCACGCTGCCTATATACCTGCTGTTTATCATGGTTACCAGCGTCCTCCCGCTTAGCGCTGGTAACCATGATAAACACCAGGTATATAGGCAGCGTGCGCTGCTTAGTTACCCGGTGTTTATCATGGTTACCAGCCTGTGAGGTCGCTGAACGCTGGTCTCTCGCTGTCACAGGCAGCGTTGCATGCTGACTAGTGGGAGACCAAGGACCAAAAAATGGTCCTAAAGGATGTGCAGCAATCAGCAACCTCACAGCAGGGCCCCTATCACTGCTGCTTTTCACACACAGCAATATCACTGGCGAGGTCGCTGATTTTAGCAATATCGCTGTGTGTGACGTACCCCCAAGACATTGGACTGTTTCTCCTTGTCTTTGTTTTTCCCTTTAAGACATACAATACCTATTTTATAACAGTATTTTGAAGAGACATTATAACTGCTTTGCTATATGTTGACTTGCTTTCAATAAAATTAGATTATACATAATTTTGTAGGAAAAAAGCAGATCACAGACATGGCATAAAACTAAAGTCATTTCAAATGGCAACTCAATGCCTTGAAGAAACACTAAAAGAAATCTTGAAAAAACAATATGCTAGCCAGTAACGGTTACTTTTGTAGACCAAGCAGGGGAAAATTATGGAATCACTCCATTCTGAGGAAAAAATTATGGAATCACCCTGTAAATTTGCATTTCCAAAACTAACACCTGCATCAAATAAGATCTGCTCATTAGCCTGTGTGGCGCCCCGCAACGAGTGCGTCACAAGGGAGTATTGCAGCCGCAATATTCTCTGACAAAGCAGTGAAATAGTTAACTTTGAGATCCAACCTAACATGCAACACCTAGAACAGGGGACCAATCATAGGTCCTGGGGGGGTGGAGTGTTAGGGCAGTATAACAGAACACAATAATCTAGACCAGAGCGGAGTAGAGAACAGTATAGCCTGGGATCTAGAGCAGAACCTAGAACTCAGAGCTTGGAGAGGAGCGGGGGCTCCGCACTCCGTGCGGGCCCCTGGGCCGTCACCGGTCGGGTGTCAGCACCTGAGGCCTTAACCACCGGGATTGGGCATTTCTACACGGGTTCCCCAAAAGACTCCCGTGCCCACAACTCACAGCCGGTTCACTGGTACCGAAGCTGGCAGCAGTTCACCTCTGCTACGCGAACCAGAAGAGTGGAGGATCAGCTTTATAGGAGCACCCCACCACCAGCCAGTTTACAGTCGTCTAACCAGCGGTGTACCCACTGAGGGATCCAAGGCTCCCCAAAGAATCCAGAACGTACATCATGGATAGGGCATTGAAGCAGCCTCCCCGTACCCGACCTGGTATTCCTGGGCGACGCTGGCAAGAAGGAACTAAGTAGGTAGAATGGAGGAACACTGCGGATCTCTGAGGAACACTATCACTGCTGAGTCCACCCGGTCTACTACTCAACCACTGTATACCATGTATTGCCTGCTGGTTACAGTAAAGACCCGTTGCAGAGACTACCTGTGTCCGTGCTTCCTTATGAACTATCCGTCCGCACAATAAGGTAACCGCAGCTGCCGCACAACATCTTGAGCAGCTCCAGCCCCTGGGGATCACCGCTCAGCCTGTGCGGAGCGTAACATCTTTCTGCTGTCCATCCCCCGGGGGTTCCGCAGCGTCGGTAGCCCTTACCGAATCTACTCATAGGTGGCGTCACAAATAAAACAAATTAAACCCCTTTTAATCTGTTCCACAAGGACGTCTTCAAACCCTTTTGATCTGCACTACACCGGGCCCCACTACCGGCAGGCGCGGTCCACCCGTGACAAGGAGGGAAGAAGAATCGCCTGTATAAACCGGAGTCAGCCGGCCGCGGTGAGTCACCTGCATCTAAAAAGGAGTGATCACACCTTGGAGAGCTGCTGCACCAAGAGGACTGACATGAATCATGGATCCAACACGAGAGATGTCAATTGAAACAAAGGAGAGGATTATCAAACTCTTAAAAGAGGGTAAATCATCAGGCAATGTTGTAAAAGATGTTGGTGAGAGGCCATTGGGGACTCCATCTTTGATTAGGGGGATCCTCTTCCGTCCAACGCAGTCCGGGGCGCGATGTCCTCTCTGCTCGTCCCTGTGCGTGGATGTGGATGTCTATGCGCAGGGAGTGAGCGGGCTGGGAGCGGTCTCGGCTCTGCTACATCATCTCTGTGCACAGACATTCATGTCTGTACACAGGGAATGAGCAGACTGAGAACAATCTCAGCACTGCTACATCAGGCAGCAGGCAGGCTCTAGGACCCTGGAGCTGCGGCAGCCTGCACACAGAGCAGACAGGAATCTTATCTGTGCGAGTTTCCCAGCGATTACTGTGTTGCAAAGTAAACGAGTCCAATGCAAATCAATGGCAGAGACTCTGACAAAACTAGGATTGCTTCAGGCTGAAGCTTCCGAGACACATCTGCGATTTGTAAATCTCACACTACTCGCTATTACTCGCTTCCCCATTCATTAACATTGGACTCGCTAGACTCGCAACGAGTAGCGAGTCCTGGGCTCGGACTCGCTAAAGTCAAGCGATTCCGAGTAATTTAGGATTCGCTCATCACTAGCCAGGCCCCTTAATGATTAAGAGCTATAAGGGGTCTGTTGCAGGATGGCGGCTGGGAGAAGGGGTTTCAAGGTGGCGCGAGGTGGGCGCTATTGATCTCCCCACAATGGATATGGTGGACTTCATGAAAATGGCTGCGCAGGCAGCGCATGTGCAGATTGAGATTTGGGAGAGTCGTGAAACCCCCTCCTCCCAGCCTCGGACCCGCAACATTGCCCTACTCATGCCACCACCTTCCTGCAGCGACCCTACCTCCTGTGACCCTGCTCCACCGTCACAAAGCCCCCCGGTAAACTATAACCGGTTTATAAGATGCACCCCCATTTTCCCCCCAATTTTGGCACCACTTACGCATCTTTCACCCACTCCTGATTTTGATTTACACATACTGATATAAAATACTGACCAAATCCTCAATGTGTGAATGAGGCCTTACACATCACTAAATCTATGGACATCTATGGTGTGATGTCTTCTCCTGTGCGGATTGAATGGGCTATCACCGACATCTGGGGAGAAATTCATGTCAACTTTAGAAATATATCTACTTAGAAAATTGGTGACGTGTTCAATACTTATTTTTGGCCCAATTTCTTCCCCATTTAATCAACAATTATGCAGTAAAACTGACGTTCTTTGGTTCCGGATGAATGTTATCCACATGGCCCCCGCGGCCCCCCCCGCAACATCCCCACAACAACCTTCATCCCACGAACCACTGCCAACCATCGCAACCTCACCACCACTAGCCCTCGCAACCCCACCAACATCAGACCCATTCCCCCAACCCATGCCCCACCTACCGCTCTACCCGGCGCACTCTGGAATGCCCGCTCAGTGTGCAACAAACTCCCCGACATCCATGATCTCTTTATCTCCAGGAAACTGTCATTCCTTGGCCTCACCGAGACCTGGCTCACCCCCTCCGACACGGCCTCCCCTGCTGCACTATCCTACGGCGGCCTCAGCCTGTCCCACACCCCTCGTCCCTCTGGCAAACACAGCGGTGGAGTCGGCATACTGCTGTCCAACTCGTGCACCTTCAGCCCTATCCCCCAGCCCCCATCCGTCACTGTCCCCTCCTTCGAAGCCCACTCAGTCCGAATCTTCTCCCCCTGCAACCTCCAAATAGCCATCATCTACCGCCCCCCCGGACCCACCGCCTCCTTCCTTGACCACTTCACCACCTGGCTACTTCACTTCCTCTCCACTGACATCCCCTCCATCATCATGGGCGACTTCAATATCCCCGTTGACACTCCCTCCTCAGCCACCTCCAACCTTCTTTCCTTGACCACTTCCCTAGGGCTCTCCCAATGGTCCTCCTCTTCCACTCACGAACAAGGCCACATGCTTGACCTCATCTTTACCCGCCTTTGCTCCCTCTCCAAACTCACAACCTCGGATATCACACTGTCCGACCACCATCTCTTGACCTTCTCTGCCCTCTCCTCCCCTGCCACACTACCCCCTCTCCGTAAACTTGATCACCCTCGCCAAAACCTAAAAGATCTTGATCTTCCTTTATTCTCTGAATCCCTCCTCCCTCTCACCGACATTCCCTGCGCTCACGACATTGACATTGCCACCACCCTATACAACACCACCATAACGAACGCTCTCGACCTAGCCACCCCCCTCACTCTCCATGCTCCACGCATTAACAGGCAACCCTGGCACACCACCCTCACTAAAAACCTGAGACGGGCGTCCAGGGTCGCCGAGAGGAGATGGAAACAGTCTCACACCCCCGAGCACTTTGCTCTGTTCAAGCAATCCATCACTGACTTCAAAACGGCACTTGCTTCCGCCAAGCAAGTGTTCTTCTCATCCCTTATAACCTCTCTGTCCCGCAACCCCAAACAGCTCTTCAAAACTTTCAACTCCTTACTTCGCCCGCCTGCTCCTCCCCCTTCTCCCCTCATCTCTGCTGAAGACTTTGCAACCTTCTTCAAGGAGAAGATTGACAAGATCAGAAGCAGCTTCGGTCCACTGTCCCCACACCTCCCCTTCCCATCTACACTGCCCTCCTCCTCCATCAGCCACTTCCCCCGCATAACTGAAGACCAACTCTCCTCCCTCCTGTCAAAATCACACCTCACCACCAGCGCCCACGACCCACTCCCATCCCACCTCATTCCGAGCCACACCTCCATCTTCATCCCAGCCCTCACCCACCTCTTTAACCTTTCACTTAGCACTGGTACCTTCCCCTCGGCCTTCAAACACGCCCTAATCACGCCCATCCTAAAAAAAACCTCACTTGACCCTACCTCTGTGTCTAACTATCGCCCCATATCTCTTCTCCCATTTGCCTCTAAGCTACTTGAACAGCACGTCCACTCCGAACTGTCCTCTCACCTCTCCTCGTGCTCCCACTTCGACCGCCTACAGTCCGGCTTCCGACCCTTCCATTCCACCGAAACAGCCCAGACCAAAGTCACCAACGACCTGCTGACCGCCAAGAACAAACACCACTACTCCATCCTCCTCCTCCTTGACCTGTCTGCCGCCTTCGACACGGTTGACCACTCCCTTCTTCTCCGGATCCTGGAATCCCTTGGCATCACCCACCTTGCCCTCTCCTGGATCTCCTCATACCTAGCGGACCGGACCTTCAGCGTCTCCCACTCCCACACCTCCTCCTCACCCTACCCCCTTTCTGTCGGAGTCCCCCAAGGTTCGGTCCTGGGACAACTACTTTCCTCCATTTACACTCTCGGCTTAGGGCAACTCATCGAGTCCCATGGCCTCCAGTACCACCTCTACGCCGACGACACCCAAATCTACCTGTCCGGCCCTGACATCACCTCCCTACTCTTGAAAATCCCACAATGCCTTTCCGCCATCTCATCCTTCTTCTCTGCCCGCTTCCTTAAACTCAACATGGACAAAACTGAATTCATAGTCTTCCCCCCAAGAAATTCCACCCCACCTCCCAACCTATCCATCTGCATCAACGACTGCGCCCTCTCCCCAGTCCCCCAAGCCAAGTGCCTCGGGGTAATCCTTGACTCCTCCCTATCCTTCAAGCCCCACATCGAGGCCCTCACCACATCCCTCCGGCTCCAGCTCAAGAACATCTCACGGATCAGCTCCTTCCTCACCCACAACACCGCTAAAACACTCATCCATGCTCTTATCATCTCCCGCCTTGACTACTGCAACCTCCTTCTCAATGGCCTCCCGGCTAACTCCCTCACACCTCTCCAGTCTATCCTCAACTCCGCTGCCCGACTAATCTACCTGTCCTCACGCTACTCCCCTGTCTCCCCCCTCTGCCAAGCCCTTCACTGGCTCCCCATCTCCAAGAGATCCCAATTCAAAACACTAACCATGGCGTACAAAGCCATACACAACCTGGCCCCACCATACATCTCCGACCTGGTCTCCCGATACCTACCCTCACGCAACCTCCGCTCCTCCCAAGAACTCCTCCTCTGCTCCCCCCTCATCACCTCTTCACACAACCGAGTCCAGGACTTCTCCCGGGCATCTGCCTTACTCTGGAACTCCCTGCCCGTACATGTCAGACACTCGCCTACCCTGAGAAGCTTCAAGTGTCACCTGAAGACTCACCTATTCCGTCAAGCCTACAACCTGCCATGAGACCCAGGCGACCACCCCATACCTGACATTCCCCAATCCTACTGTATCCTAACCCACCCCTCGTAGACTGTGAGCCCTCGTGGACAGGGTCCCTGCCCCTCCTGTACCTGTACGTCCTGATCGCCTAGACATAGTGTACTTGTTCTTGTCTCCCTCATCCTCATGTAAAGCGCCATGGAACCTAATGGCGCTATATAAATAAATAATAATAATAATAATAGTCAGCTGTGTCTAAAATCTGGACCAAATACAAACAACATGGGAAGGTTGTTAAAGGGAAACATACCGGTAGACCAAGGAAAACATCAAAGCGTCAAGACCGGAAACTTAGAGCAATATGTCTCTAAACAGAAAATGCACAACAAAACAAATGAGTGAATGGGAGGAAACTGGAGTCAATGTCTGTGACCGACTGTAAGAATCCGCCTAAAGGAAATGGGATTTACATGCAGAAAAGCTAAACATAAGCCATCATTAACACCTAAACAGAAAAAACAAGATTACAATGGGCTAAGGAAAAGCAATCGTGGACTGTGGATGACTGGATGAAAGTCATATTCAGTGATGAATCGTGAATCTGCATTGAGCAAGGTGATGATGCTGGGACTTTTGTTTGGTGTCGTTCCAATGAGATTTATAAAGATGACTGCCTGAAAAGAACATGCAAATTTCCACAGCCATTGATGATATGGGGCTGCATGTCAGGTAAAGGCACTGGGGAGATGGCTATCATTACATTTTCAATAAATGCCCAAGTTTACATTGATATTTTGGACACTTTTCTTATCAGATCAATTGAAAGGATGTTTGGGGATGATAAAATAATTTAACAAGATGATAATGCATCCTTCCATAGAGCACAAACTGTGAAAACATTCCTTGAAAGAAGACACATAAGGTCAATGCCATGGCCTGCAAATAGTCCGGATCTCAATACAATCGAAAATCTTTGGTGGAAGTTGAAGAAAATGGTCCATGACGAGGCTCCAACCTGCAAAGCTGATCTGGCAACAGCAATCAGAGAAAGTTGGAGCCAGATTGATGAAGAGTACTGTTTGTCACTCATTAAGTCCATGCCTCAGAGGCTGCAAGCTGTTATAAAAGCCAGAGGCGGTGCAACAAAATATTATGGTAGTGATGTATTGGAGTAATGTTTTGTTTGTTTGTCATGATTCCATAATTTTTTCCTCAGAATTGAGTGATTCCATAATTTTTCCCCTGCTTGGTCTACAAAAGTAACAGTTACTGGCTAGCACATTTTTTTTTAAAGATTTCTTTTAGCGTTTCTTCAGGGCAGAGAGTTGCCATTTGAAATGACTTTAGTTTTGTGCTATTGTGGCACCCTGGTTGGGGCACCACAAGAACTATTAGGACACAATGGAGAAGTACACAGCAAGCAGACCCCACTTACTAACACAACCTTCAACACCCCTTTCACCCCAGGCCTGTAGGGGGAGCTCCACTGGTTGCCTTAAGCCAGTTCCCCCTATAAATACGGGTCCTGGAGGGAGAAACAGTGGAGTGTGCAGTCACTTTAGAACTGTGAACAGCTAGGAGAGCTGACCTGGTACTGGTGCCACACTAGGCCGATACCAGCACACCCAGAAAGTGGTAGACCCTCGCAACAGGGGTCATAGGAACAGGAGACAAATACAGCAGAGGGACAGAGAGTGACTTTGACTCACCCTAACCATCCGGTCACTGGGTCCGAGCTGCAGGAGCCATAGCGCAGGCTGCAGAGAAACCAGCACCCTGGACACCTGAAGCACTGCCAGATGAGAGCCCGGAGTTGAGAATTCAACATTATTCCTTTATAGTGCCTTCAGTGCAGCAAACTCAGGTGTAACCAGTCACACCAGAAAGTGTAACACCGGTTCGGTAGAATTCCATGTCCACCAGATCCCCTAGAAGCTACGTGTATCAGGAAGCCTATACCACTGCTTGCTGTGGAACCTCCAGAAGTGTCTACTTCATCGCCCGGTCGAGTGTACCTGATAACACCAGTAAAAGGTACTGAAAAGGACTTATGTGTCTGTACACTCTTTCTGGATTAATACTAAAATAGCTGAGCTGCCGTATTCCATCCAGTGCAGCTCCTGGCCCCGGGGACTACTGCTCATCCTGTGGGGAGCATCCCATCTAGCTGCCGCACATCCCCCGGAAGCCCAAGCAGCGCCGGTGCCATCTCCGGACTCCCACAGGTGGCGTCACGACAACAAGACTTTATCCCAATCCAGTATCCCCTTTTTATTTGACCACCGGGCCCCACAGCCCCAGGCGCGGAACCGTGACAAGTGAAGCATCGCCTGGGACGTGAGAACTCGGCAACGGTGAGTCACCGTGTCTGTGATCTGCTTTTTTTCTACAAAATTAAACAACCGAATGGACATCCTCCCAGATTTCTGACTGCATTACTAATATAGGTCCCTTGGGTTTTTTTGCACACAGAAAATCTTCAGATGACTTACAGTCTTATATTCTTATATTATTAGGGATCAATGATCCCTTAATTGAGGTTACAGACGTTCCTTCAGAAAAAAGACCCCACTTTACTGGTGGGATAAAATCTGCCTTTATGCACCTATCAATCCAGGTCATAGTATAGACCTATTTGAAGAATTAGTTGACAAGGACACTCAAGCCTTAATATATCCCAGTCCAGGTAAAAATCTTTCAGATAAAGAGATTTCGGCTTTAAAGATTATGAGCCAATGGCAGAACACTGTTATCAGAAAAGCAGACAAAGGTGGTAATATAATTTTGTTGAATAGAGAAGCTTACATCACTGAAGCATTGAGACAGCTTGGCAATGCTACTACTTACAGTCCATTATCCACCCACCCTACATTGGGCTACCAGGGTAAGTTGCGCTCACTTTTGCGGAAATAAGTAGAAAAAAATTTAATATCAAAATCTGATGCTGAAAAGCTATTTCCCATACATCCGGTAAAACCACATTGATATTACCTCCCTAAGAGCCACAAGAGTGAAACCAGCCCTCCCGGCAGGCCGAATGTATCAGGGTCAGGCTCTTTAACACAGCCCTTATCCAAATATATTGATTGGTTCTTGAATCCTTTTTTAAAGAATATTCCATCATATGTTCGGGATACGAACGACTTTGTCTGTTTGATAGATCAAATTGAGTGGCACAAGAACTACAGGTTAGCCTCTATAGACATTGAAAGTCTATATACTAGAATCCCACAGGGTCTGGCGGTTCAAACCATCAGTCGGATTCTTCATGGTGTAGCAATTACCCCGCCAGTCACTGACTTCATATGTGAATCTCTAAGGGTGCCGTTACACCTGTCGACGGCACCGGAGATGGCGGCGGTGACTGGCGGGAGCGTGCACGTTTTTGGCGCCCCGCCAGAGTCGCCGCCCCCCGTTTACACAGGGAGACACCTCCGGCGATGCCCCGGCGAGCTGACAGGCCACCGGGGTGATGCAGTACAATGGGAGCCTATGGCTCGCATTGCCTGTCAGGTCACTGGTGGCCATTTACATGGGGCGATGTGTACACATCGCCCCAGATCGGCCCCCTGGTTTCATATCACTGATGGGAAACCAGGCGAGCACTCAGAGGCGCCGACATCGCCCCTTTACATTAGGCGACGCAGGGGCGATAGCGCTGATAGGCCACGCCCCTAAATTGCCTAAAACATCGGCGGCGCTGTCACCAGGTGTGACGGCACCCTAAGTGTCATCTTGGAACACAATGCATTCAGCTTCCTAAACAAGTGGTATTTGCAATGTGAGGGTACAGCGATGGGTACCCCCGTAACATGTACCCTTGCTAATCTATTTTTGGCTATTTTTGAGGAGGATGTGGTTTACTCCACAAAAAATCCCTATGTCAAAAATATAAAAAATTACATTAGATATGTGGATGACGTGTTAATTGTTTGGGAGATGATGAAACTGACTTTAATGACTTTATTACATATCTGAACACACTAAATCCGTACAATATGATTTTTACATCTATATTCGGTGGTTCTGAATTAGACTTTTAAGCTGAAAGTCAGAAATTTTTCAAAGTGCCAACCCCTTGCATACACTTTTGGCTTTACCATTGAGTCAGTTCCTTTGTCTTAAAAGGATTAATAACACAACATCCTTGCTACACTCAAATACGTTCTTACAATTACTTATTTGATGGGAAGTTCTACCATCAGCGCGGGGGCACAGCTATGGGGAGTTCGTGTGCCCCCTAGCTATGCTAATCTGCTCCTGGGTTGGTGGGAGGACACCGTCCTCTTCACGGAGGATGAGTCGGCATGGTGAGGTCCCCAGATACTGTTCTGGGGGCGCTACATTGATGACATGATGAGACTGTGAAGGGGTGGTGTCCCAACATTGCCCGTCAATGACGGCTCACAGCCACTGTGTGTGTGTGACAGCAGCCTGTATCGCAGTGTAGGGACCTGACAGGGGAAAAGGAAAAGGGAATTGGGCTCCATTCACACTGTGCGTTTCTGGTCTGTTTTTCTTTATCAGTTTTTTGTAGCCAAAACCAGGAGTGGAACAATCAGAGGAAATGTATAATAGAAACACATTATGACATGCACAGGGGTCTTTAGCAGACCTCCGGCTGTCATGGCAATGCTCTGGCGCCCCACAATTACATCACAGGAGCGCCAATGGGCACATGGAGTGCACCCCCTGCCTGCACATTAAATGCCACTATCAGAGAATGACAACGAGATTTAACAGCTCCATTTCAGCTTTTGTTAGAGGCGAATGATGGCTGAATAACACAACTATCATCTGCCTTTGAAGGATAACGGCTCAACGTGCAAGACCACATCACATTTAGGGAGCAGGCATATGACTTACTAGTACTTCATATGTCAGTAAGGGGTTAAAAAAATAACAGATTTATATATGCAAAATAAATATATGAAATATACCTACAATGTAATTTTTATAAAAATATATTAGAACAAAAATTCCCTCTTCCCCATTTCCAAAGCTAAAGTGAACCTGGCAGCAGTTTATTCAAATACAACCTGCGTGCGGCCCCCACCAGTAAGGCCTAATATAGAGGATTCTGGACTATTGTGTTTAAGTCCCCAGGCTGATCTGTATAATGTAAAAGAGCAGGTTTATTATACTCCCTTGGGGGTGATGGGCTCGCTGGTCTTGGTCCGTTGCCTTCTTTCTTCTTCTGACAGCATCCTCCTCCTCTGCTTCAGGATGCATCCTATATCACTCACACACTGACCTTCATTGTGCTCCTGCACATGCGCACTTCTGTGATCCCTGCTGAGGGCAAAGTATTTTAATGCTCATGCGCAGGAAATAGTCAAATTACACACTACATGGGCTTAGCAGGGCAGAGAGAAGTACACATGCGCAGGAGGTCAGTGTGTGAGTTATGTAGGACGCTTTGCTCACATGAAGCAGAGGAGAATAATTCTGTCGGAAGAAGAAAGGAGACGCAGGACCAAAACCAGCGAGCCCATTGCCCCCCTAGGGAGTATAATGAAAACCTGGTTTTTTTTACATTATACAGATTGGCTTGGGGACTTACTGTATTTTTCACTTTATAAGATGCACCCCAAATTTGATGAAGGATAAGAGAAAAAAAATACTTTTTAACCCCTTTATTGACCCATGACGTAATGGTACGTTAGGGGTTGGCTCCCTGTCTTTGATGTGAGCTCCGGCGCAGAGCTCGCATCGTTTCCTCGACATCTCTACTGACCATATCAGATCCGTGATCCGATCAGTGCTGTTAACCCTTTGGATCGCGCTGTCATTCACTGATAGCACAATCCAAAGGTGCCGCTTCGGGAACCGTGCCGTTCCCCGCATGCATCAAAAATCCCGCGATCTTATCATGGGATCTCCGGCAGCCACATGATAGTTTCCAGGGTCACACCAAGACCCCGGGCTATCACGGATCACTTCCTGCAAGTGTGGTTGGCAAGCGCTACCAACCACTCACAATGATCATTTGTGCCATGTGCTGCAGCTCATTGGGACATGGCACAAGCGGTCGGCCACTGCAGTACTGTGGCGCCCTAAGGGGCAGTGTAAAATAAAGAATTAAACAATAAGTTATTAAAAATCTAAAAATAAAAATATATAGGTTCAAATCACCCCCCTTTACCCAAATTCAAAATAAAAGTATTAAAAAGATTTTAAAAATACACATATTTGGTATCGCCGCGTTCAGAAATGCCCGATCTATCAAGATATAAAATCAATTAATCAGAGCTGTGAATTGTGTATCAGAAAGAAAGGTCCAAACGCCAAAATTTTGTTATTTTGGTCACTGAAACTTTGCAATAAAATGCAATATCAGGCGATCAAAACATCATATCCACCCAAAAATGGTATCACTAGAAACATCAGCTCAAGACGCAAAAAATAAGCCGTCACACAGCCCCAGATCCCAAAAAATGAGACTGCTACAGGTCACGGAAAAAAGTGCAATTCTTTTTCTTTTTCAAACTTCTGAATTTTTTTCACCACTTAGATAACAGTAAAGGTAACATGTTTGGTATCTATGAACTCATACCACCCCGAGACATCATACCGACACCTCAGTGTTACCATATAGTACTGACCCCAGACATCATACCAACACCTCAGTGTTACCATATAGTACTGACCCCAGACATCATACCGACACCTCAGTGTTACCATATAGTACTGACCTGAGATATCATACCGACACATCAGTGTTACCATATAGCACTGACCCGAGGCATCATACCGACACATCAGTGTTACCATATAGTACTGACCCCAGACATGATACCAACACCTCAGTGTTACCATATAGTACTGACCCCAGACATCATACCAACACCTCAGTGTTACCATATAGTACTGACCCCAGACATCATACCAACACCTCAGTGTTACCATATAGTACTGACCCCAGACATCATACCGACACCTCAGTGTTACCATATAGTACTGACCCCAGACATCATACCAACACCTCAGTGTTACCATATAGTACTGACCCCAGACATCATACCGACACCTCAGTGTTACCATATAGCACTGACCCGAGACATCATACCGACACGTCAGTGTTACCATATAGTACTGAACCCAGACATCATACCAACACCTCAGTGTTACCATATAGTACTGACCCCAGACATCATACCGACACCTCAGTGTTACCATATAGTACTGACCCCAGACATCATACCGACACCTCAGTGTTACCATATAGCACTGACCCGAGACATCATACCGACACGTCAGTGTTACCATATAGTACTGAACCCAGACATCATACCAACACCTCAGTGTTACCATATAGTACTGATCCCAGACATCATACCGACACGTCAGTGTTACCATATAGTACTGACCCCAGACATCATACCGACACGTCAGTGTTACCATATAGTACTGACCCCAGACATCATACCAACACCTCAGTGTTACCATATAGTACTGACCCCAGACATCATACCGACACCTCAGTGTTACCATATAGTACTGACCCCAGACATCATACCGACACCTCAGTGTTACCATATAGTACTGACACCAGACATCATACTGACACATCAGTGTTACCATATAGTACTGACCCCAGACATCATACCGACACCTCAGTGTTACCATATAGTACTGACCCGAGACATCATACGGACACGTCAGTGTTACCATATAGTACTGACCCCAGACATCATACCAACATGTCAGTGTTACCATATAGTACTGACCCCAGACATCATACCGACACCTCAGTGTTACCATATAGTACTGACCCCAGACATCATACCGACACCTCAGTGTTACTATATAGTACTGACTCCAGATATCATACCGACACATCAGTGTTATCATATAGTACTGACCCCAGACATCATACCGACACCTCAGTGTTACCATATAGTACTGACCCCAGACATCATACCGACACCTCAGTGTTACCATATAGTACTGACACCAGACATCATACTGACACCTCAGTGTTACCATATAGTACTGACCCCAGACATCATACCGACACTTCAGTGTTACCCAGGGGTGCACCAAGCCCCTCTGCCGCCTGAGCCGCGGCACCTATTACGGGGGGGGGGGGTGCTACCGGATCCCAGCACTGCCGCCCCCTCTGCCGCCTGAGCCGCCTGAGCCACGGCACCGGCAGTCATTGCCGCCCGCGGCCGTGAGTACCTTTGGGGTGCTATTGCCCCGCGGGCAGCGCTGCCGCCCCTTCTGTGCCTCTCTCGCCGGGTCGCCGCTTACCTCCGGTGCGCGGCCGGCGCCATGACAGGGGGAGGCTGTGTGCATGAGGCGCCGCCCCCTTCTGCACTGCCGCTCCCCCTGCCGGCTGCCGCCTGAATGACAGGGCTCACACTGTCCAATGGACGGTGCGGCCCTGGTGTTACCATATAGTACTGACCCCAGACATCATACCGACACCTCAGTGTTACCATATAGTACTGACCCGAGACATCATACAGACACGTCAGTGTTACCATATAGTACTGACCCCAGACATCATACCAACATGTCAGTGTTACCATATAGTACTGACCTGAGATATCATACCGACACATCAGTGTTACCATATAGTACTGACCCGGGGCATCATACCGACATGACCGTGTTATCATATAGTACCGACCCGAGACATCATACCGACACGTCAGTGTTACCATATAGTACTGACCCGAGGCATCATACCGACATGTCAGTGTTACCATACAGTACTGAGCTGAGGCATCATACCGACACCTCAGTGTTACCATATAGTACTGACCCCAGACATCATACTGACATGTCAGTGTTACCGTATAGTACTGACCCGAGGCATCATACTGACACGTCAGTATTACCATATAGTACTGACCTGAGATATCATACCGACACGTTAGTGTTACCATATAGTACTGACCCCAGACATCATACAGACATCTCAGTGTTACCATATAGTACTGACCCCAGACATCATACCGACACATCAGTGTTACCATATAGTACTGACCCGAGTCATCATACTGACACATCAGTGTTACCATATAGTACTGGCCTGAGGCATCATACTGACACGTCAGTGTTACCATATAGTACTGACCCCAGACATTATACTGACACATCAGTGTTACCATATAGTACTGACCCGAGACATCATACCGACACGTCAGTGTTATCATATAGTACTGACCCGAGGCATCATACCGACACAGTGTTACCATATAGTACTGACCCGAGACATCATACCGACACATCAGTGTTACCATATAGTACTGACCCCAGACATCATACCGACACATCAGTGTTACCATATAGTACTGACCTGAGGCATCATACCGACACGTCAGTGTTACCATATAGTACTGACCTGAGGCATCATACCGACATGACAGAGTTATCATATAGAACCGACCCAAAACATCATACTGACATGTCAGTGTTATCATATAGTACTGACCCGAGGCATCATACTGACACGTCAGTGTTACCATATAGTACTGACCCGAGACATCATACCGACACATCAGTGTTACCATATAGTACTGACCTGAGACATCATACTGACATGTCAGTGTTACCATATAGTATTGACCGGAAGCATCATTCAGTCACGTCAGTGTTACCATATAGTACTGACCCCAGACATCATACCGACACGTCAGTGTTACCATATAGTACTGACCCCAGACATCATACCGACACATCAGTGTTACCATATAGTACTGACCTGAGACATCATACTGACATGTCAGTGTTACCATATAGTATTGACCGGAAGCATCATTCAGTCACGTCAGTGTTACCATATAGTATTGACCTGAGACATCATACCGACACCTCAGTGTTACCATATAGTATTGACCTGAGACATCATACCGACACGTCAGTGTTACCATATAGTGAACATGGTGAACGAAAAACCCAAAAAACAAACGTGTAATTCCATTTTTTGCAATCTCTCTACACTTGGATCTCCTTCCCATTTTCCTGTGCACTATATGGTAAAATAAATAATGTTATTTGAAAATACAACTCTTCCTGCAAAAACCAAGCCCTTATATGTCTATATTGATGGAAAAATAAAAATGTTATGGCTCTTGGAAGCAGGGGAGCAGAAATCAAAAACGTAAAACGAAAAATTACCAGGTGGTCAAAGGGGTTCATGTTAAAAGCAGCCTCCCCCATCCTGGTGGTACTTAGCAGCCCCACCCCAACCTGGTGGCACATAGCAGCCCCACCCCAACCTGGTGGCACATAGCAGCCTCCCCCATCCTGTTGGTACATAGCAGCCCCCCATCCTGTTGATACTTAGCAGCACCCCCCATCCTGGTGGTACATAGCAGCCCCCCATGGCTTACCGTGGGTGGGTTGTGGGGCTGGAGCGGGAGTGCAGAAGGAAGGTTTCATGGGTCCACAGAGGATGGGGGCAAAGCCCGGAGCTAGGGGGGGGGGTCAGTGTCCAGTAAGCGTCCCCATTATCCATGTCCCAGCATGCATTGCCGAGCTGCAATTTGTGCTCTAGTGTCCAGGACTTTCAGAAAATAGCCACAGAGACGGTTGTTGGGCCCACTGGGACGGGGGTACTCGGTACCGGACCGGGTCGGCTGCTCGGGAAGTCACGGGTGGTCCTGGTCCGGTCCGTGTCCCGGGCTCGGCAATAAAAGGGGAATATTTACAGGGTTTGTCAGTCGTGACGCCACCCACTATATGCGGCCAGTGATGGGGCCACCGCTGCTGCAGAACCTCCGGGGATGATGCAATGGCAGCGTAGATGGAATAGTTCCAGTGGGTAGAACTGTGTTCCCCGGGGCAGTAAGGGTTAAGTCTATTGTGGAATGTTCAGTACACCTACTGTGCAGACGCTGCAGGAATCTCTCCTCAATGCTGGTGCTGACAGGCTTTGCTGTGACTCTGCAGGTGGGAGAATCGTTGCAATCCTGTATGGAGGGAATGTCCCTTAGGCAGATGGAATCAGACAAGGGAGGCAGATTCAGGGTCTCCGTGTTTACTCTCCAAGTTCTTCAAAGCACTTTACACTGCAGTTACAGTTCAAGTACAAGTCAAGTACAGTTCTTACACGTCTCAGTTCAAGTACACGGGCACTCTCTCCCTCTCCGGGTTCCCTTTACCCACTGCAGCCAGGCCTCTCTCTCTATGACTCCTCACACTTTCTCTGTGTCCTTTCCGGGCTGTTTACGTTCTCTGGGTTCACTTGGTATGTGTAACGCCGGACAGTATGGCGGTGACTCGGGCCCTTGTGGGTCCTCCTCGTCGTCACTGAGCTGCCTGTCCTTTGGGGTAGGGACCCTAACGTGTAGCTGTGGTCCCCCGTCGTGTTGTTTGGGGATTCCGTGTAAAACTACGGTCCTCTCTAGAGCCGACACTCTACTCAGCCCAGCCTCCAGCAGTCCTTCAATATGAGGCTCTACCAGGCTCCTTCTCTCTGCATCTCTCAGTATAGTAGGAGGGCTACTCCGCCTGCAGTCGGTAGCTTCGCTGTATGTCCAGGGCCCGGGTCTCCCCGTCCCTCTCTTCCTGCACACTCCTGGGGGTACTGGCTTCAGATAGGCTTTCTCTCTCCTCCGGCTCACACTGGCTCGGTACAGATTCTGCGCTCCTTACACCCACTTTGCCAGGACGTATGCTTCCTTCTGCTGCTCAGCTCAGCTCAACCTACTGCTGTCTTTTGGCCTGTTCTTAGTCTTTGCTGTTCGGCACCCTGGGCCTACTGAACTCCTTCCTCCTCCCCCTCACTATTTCTACTGTCAAGTCACCTGACTACGTGTGTGCCCAACCCACTCCTCTAAATCCACCACCCCTCGCTTGCCTAGAGTATCCAATCTTAGGGCTGGATGCTGCCATGTACTGTACGTGAGTTGTATGGGCTGTGAGGGTGTAGATGTGCAACAATTGTCCTACCTGCCTGGCTGCAGTTCCCTTTTTTTGGCCTCCTGGACGCAGGGGCGCCACACTATTCATGGGCAGATCGAGATCCTTGGCCGTTTTGGAAGTCCTGGACACTGGAGCATGAATTGTAGCTCAGCAAAGCATGGTTTGACATGGATAATGGCAGTGCCCACCGGATACAGACCCCCCCACCGCAGCTCTGGGCTTTGCCCCCACCCCTGTGAAACCTGCTTTCTGCACCCCCACTCCACCCCTGCAACCACCCAGGGCCGGTTTTAGGCAAAGTGGGGCCCTGGGCAAAAGGTTAAAGTGGGGCCCTAAATGCTGACATATTGCACCGTCACACTCAGACATTTAGGTTACATGTATAAGCACCGAATTCAGACTGGTGAATGAGCGATCTATAATATTCAGGTCATTCAGCGCTTGTTTCCGGCCTTGTTACACAGGATGATGAAGAATGATGGCACAGAGCAATCACCGGTGGAGCAATCTGTCCTCTACAGTATAATGTTTTCGGCAGCACTTCTGCAGTTTGCAGCAGGGGATGTGCTGCCGAGAGCAAGGATTTATGTTCCTCCATAAACATCCAATCACCCGATGATGAGCCGCATTTTGCTCGTTTGTTGGGCGATTGCCGACCTGTTTTACACCTAGGAACTCTCATCTGTGCTGCTGGGATTTATAAATGTGGATGTTACATACACGCAACACACAGTATGTGACACACACACTATATATTACATGTATACACCGAGCACACACACACACAGACACACACAGTATGTGATACAAACACTATATATTACATGTATACATCAAGCACACACACATAGACACACACAGTATGTGATACAAACACTATATATTACATGTATACACCAAGCACACACACACACAGACACACACAGTATGTGATACAAACACTATATATTACATGTATACACCGAGCACACACACACACAGACACACACAGTATGTGACACACACACATATATATTACACCTATACACCGAGCACACACACACAGACACACACAGTATGTGACACACACGCTATATATTACACCTATACACCGAGCACACACATAGACACACACGGTATGTGACACACACACTATATATTACACCTATACACCGAGCACACACACACAGACACACACAGTATGTGACACACACGCTATATATTACACCTATACACCGAGCACACACATAGACACACACGGTATGTGACACACACACTATATATTACACGTATACACCGAGCACACACACACAGACACACACATATATGTATACACCGAACACACATAGACACAAACACTATATATTACACGTATACACCGAGCACACACACATAGACACACACATATCCATTCCCATCATTGTCTGTGTCATACAGGACGGCTCCTCCAGGGAGAGTCGCTCTTTCTAACCTCTTATCCTCTGACCAGGAGATGGGGATTGTGAACACAGGACTCCTTATAGTGATTATACATTACCTACAAGTGTTTAATGAAATAGGTTTTACAAACTGGAGAGTCAGTAAGAGGAATGTTTCCATAGGATCGTCTACTGAAATGTCATCTTTAACAAAGATCTGCTATATTCTTCATATTATAAAAATAATACATTTGAATTAAGCCCCATCCTGTTGTTCTGGGGTCACTAGTGGGAATATTGATCTTAAAGGAGTGGTCCAGAATTCTATAAACATGACTGATTTCTTTCAAAAACAGCGCCACCCCTGTCTACAGGTTGTATGTGATATTGCACCTCATCTTAATTGACGGGAATGGACCTATGCTGTAATACCACATGCCACCTGTACACAGGGGTGGCGCTGTTTTTGAAAGAATGTAGTAAAGTTTTATTAATCCTGGACATCCCCTTTAATGCCTTGTAAGTTCTGCTTGATAACTGGCTACAAATGTAGGAATTAAGGAAGTCCCCTAACTCTAATTACTCCCATCATGAACATGTAAAGATTGAAACCTGCGGGGGGTGCTCCTGCTGCTATTATACGGCAATTACAAGGATTTTATAACTTTTATCACTGAGCGATTTTTCGTTTTTATTTTTCCCTCCGCTTCTTCCAAGAGCCAGAACTTTTTTATTTCTCCTTCCACATAGACATATGAGGGCTTGTTTTTTGCGGGATGAGTTGTACTTTTGAATGACATCATTCATTCTACCACAAAATGTCCTGGAGAATGAGAAAGAAATTCCAAGTGCTTTGAAATTGCAAATAAAAGTGCAAAAAAAGTGCAATTCCACAATTTTTTTGAGTTTTTTATTCATCATGTTAACTATATGGTAAAAGTGACTTCATAAGTTGATTGTCTAGGCCAGAATAAGAAGATACTGAACATTTTTATTTCAATCATAGAAAACCCCAGAAATTTGTAAAAAAAAAAAAAAAAAATATTTAAAATACATTTGCTTTATTCGCCATTTTCCGAGACCCATGATGTTTTAATTTTTGAAGATACAGGGCTATGTGAGGGCTTCCTTCATGTGCCCTGAGCTGACATTTTTACTGATCCCATTTTGAGTCAGATACAACATTTTTGATCGCCTTTTATTGCATTTTATTCTAAAAACGTGGTGACCCAAAAAACACAATTCTGGCGTTTTTATTTTTTTCCCGTTACGCCATTTACCAATTGGATTAATTTACTTCATATATGGATAGCTTAGATTCTTACGAACGCAGCGATACCAAATATGTGTATTTTTTTTTTTTACTGTATTATTGCTATTTTCAGTTCAGCTCCTTTGGGGGCCCCTAAGAGAGTGGGGGCCCTAGGCAACTGCCTACTCTGCCCCCCCCTAACGTCGGCCCTGCAACCACCCTGCATTGAAATTTTGAGTGGGCCGCTAGAGTCAGTACTACTGGTGGGCCCTAAGCACCCCGGTCCGACACTGATTCCGAATGTAGAAGGCGCGGCCATTGCTGTGTGAAAAAGACACCAAACATTAATGTTAGGTAGTAAAAATGGAGATTTTTAGTATTGATTACTCTATAGCAGAAGTCACCAACCTGTGGCTCGTGGTAGTCTACCAACTTGGAGCATTAGCACCAGGTCTAGCAAACACCTACGCAGGGTAAGTCTCCAGATGGTGACTTTTGTGAGTAGCTCCATATGGAAGAGCAGATCAGAAAGGGGGTAAGGTAGGAACCCCTGGATATTGGTAATTGCCTCTGTGATTTCTGCGGAAAAGCTTTGGCTGTCATTAAAGAGAACCTGTCACCCCTCTGGTGCATAGCACACTATGTCTGCTGCATTCAGGGAAGGGGTCCCCCATGTTTCAGCCCCCCTGTACCCTGAGATATAAACTTTAGAAACCTTACATATAGTGAGTCCGGAGGGCATTCCTGGCTATGGAGTCATTGCTGGCACAGGGCTTCTCCCCGCCAAGGCCGCTCTGTGCCACCTCCTGCTGCTCTGTTCCTTCTCCTGTCTGTCTGTGGCCCCCTCCTCGCCTGCGCCAGCATGTAAGTGTCTGATCTCACGCAGGACACAGTGAGGACTTGTCAGGAGCGGGAGCCGGCGGCTGACGTCAACGCCTCGCTGTGTGCCTGCGTGAGATCAGACACTTACATGCTGGAGCAGGTGAGGAGGGGGCCAAAGACAGACAGGAGGAGGAACAGAGCAGCAGGAGGCGGCACAGAGCGGCCAGAGGCGGGGAGAAGCCCCGTCCTAGCGATGACTCCATAGCCAGGAATGTCTTCTGGACTCAGTATCTGTAAAGGTTTCTAAAGATTATATCTCAGGGTACAGGGGAACTAGAGCCACGGGGGGCCACTTACCTGAATGCAGCAGGCATGCTGCATTCAGAGGTGTATTTAGTTTGCCTACATCAGGGGGGTGAAAGGTCCTCTTTTAACCGGTAATGGGAGCTCTGGGTGTCACTGCTGTGAGGAGACGAGAGCTGGATGTGGCTCTCAAGGTCAGAAAGGTTGGGGACCTCTGTTCTATGGTAACACAGTAATAAAAATGGAGACTTTTAGGACTCTACACTGTGTGGTAACAATTACAGTTTTAACTAGTGTCAGTATTAATGACGCGCCCTCACCCAGGGCTGTGGGGTACTCGGCTCTCGGGACTCTCTCTCAGTCCGGGAATTCACGGGTGGCCATCCCGGAGCCGTGGCAGTGCAGTACCCCTTTTGTGGCACCTACGTAGTGGGGCGCAACACTCCCCCCTGGTTAAACATGCTCGTCCCTGAGCATCACACTCGTCCTTCGGGAAGTGAAGAACATTTTTATATATTTTTGTAATCATCAACATCAACGGGTAAACTATATACAATCAAGAATATTTTGTTTTCTTCCCCGTTCGGGGAGGCGCATATCTTTAAACGTTGCATATAAAACATTTCACACATTATTCACTCTGGCCCAACGGGACCGACTTCCCATGCGGGCCGCTCTTTACATCATCACACATAACGGGGGTTCAGTTCAATAAAAAGTCTCAAGGGTCTCCAGGGACACATTCTTCATTCAAAAAGGGTTGCAGCAAGATAAAAGGGGTATATACAAGGAAAACAAGGTCTCTCATCGGGAGTCCATTAATCAGTTTTTGAAACTCTTATGGCGAACCATCCAAGCGGGGCAGGATACCTCTCGTATGTCACTTGCTCGCCGCGATATTAGTCACGTCAGGGGTGTCCTTGTCTTAGAAAAGATTCAACATCCCTCCGGGTGAAAAATACATCCTCTAGTAGTCCTGGTTCTCTTATAAAGCCCCATCCCTCTCTGTGGTACACAGATACGACCATACCCATTTTACGCAGTTCTATGTGTAATGGAGGCTGTGCACGGGCTTCGTCTCTAAGTCTTTTAGTTGTGCGTTCTCTCTGATACCACTCTTCCCTTTCTCTATGCCTGACTACCGGGCTCCTCTCGTCAAGGATTGACTGGATACTTGGCAGGGGTTGGTATGGGGGTGGTGATGGGCTGTGTCTATGGCGGTTGGGAAAGGCACACACACATACCTCCGCGGCACTTGCTATTGCTGGGGGTCCTTGGCGGTGCTGCTGCCATGTTGTCAACCAGGCTGCTTCTGGGGTGCTTGTTCCCGAGGCTCCAGCCGCTTCCTCGTAGTCATCGTCATTGTCACACTCCTCAGGCTCCTTGTAGAGCTCCTCTACGTCGGCATCTAGCAGGATCCGCTCCGGTGCAGACACGAATGCAGTCTCCAGCCGGGGACTACTGCTGACTTCGGGCAGTGATGGTGCTGGTGTTGGTATCAGGGGCTCCGTCTGCGTCCCCACATCTCGGGTTTCTGCTGGTGGTGGAAGGGAGGTGTGGTACTGTTCCACAGCTCTTGCCGCAATCTCTGCCTCCCGCGCCTCACAGGCTGTCCTTCTCGCCGACAGCTCGTAGGTCTGTTCCGCGCTCCACCACCGGCACACCCATGCTATCGTCTGCTCCATCTCCTGCCGGAGCCGGGTGAAAGCTTCCCGCCAGTAGTCTGCATCCCCCTATAGCGTGAGTAGGGACACAGCCGCTGTATTGCCTAGCTCGGCTCGGGTCTGCTCCTCCAGTTCGCGGACGACATCTCTCCATCGGGGTGCTGCCATGCTGCCGGGTACGTAGAAGTCTGATGGCATCTGTCCTTCTCTTCCGGTTCGTACAGCGATGGGCGGGCATTCCCCTGGAACTTCCTTTGGCCCGCCCACCTGATTGAGGGCACTTGGGGCGGCCACTCTTTTTCGCGCCTCTGGCTAGGTCCTCCTTCTTCTAGGGGCTGAGGCACTCCCCCGGGCCTACACATGTTGCTTACTCCATGGCGTCGGCGCCATCTTGGGTCCCCACGCCGCAATGGCGGGAATCCATCTTTGGCGCCCAACAATGGCGGAAAAAGTCAATTAAAGTGATCCTAAACCCACAAACTGACCCCCCCCGCTTCTTTAGACCTGTCCCTGCACTCCCTCTTATCATTTCTAGCCATCCCTTTTGCAGAAAAAAATCGATTTTGTAAAGTAGAGAAAAAGTTATATTTACTTTGTCCTGTGTGAGTTCTCTGTTTCTGAGTAAGCCGCAATAGGCAGGCCTGTCTGCTGCTCCCTTGTAATTATGCACGCCCCTCTCTGCTTGGTAAGAGCCTGGCCGCGTCATGAAAGGGGGGGTCTAAATCGTGTCATGCCGGAGCCCTGCCCCCTTTCATGACACGGCCAGGCTCTGTGCGAGGCAGCAACCTGAGAGGGGCGTGCATAATTACAAGGGAGCAGCAGACAGGCACGCCTATTTGCGGCTTCCTCAGAAACAGAGAACTCACACAGGACAAAGTAAATATAACTTTTTCTCTACTTTACAAAATCGATTTTTTTCTGCAAAAGGGATGGCTAGAAATGATAAGAGGGGTTGCAGGGACAGGTCTAAAGATGCGGAGGGGTCAGTTTGTGGGTTTAGGATCACTTTAAAGTCAATTTTAAGTCCAATTCAAAGCACATAGTACCCGGTGGTACCGGACACGAGATCCTGTTTGTGACGCCAGGAAGTTGACGCGCCCTCACCCAGGGCTGTGGGTACTCGTCTCTCGGGACTCTCTCAGTCCGGGAATTCACGGGTGGCCATCCCGAAGCCGTGGCCCTGGGGGTCAACTGAAAATGGGAAGTATTTACAGGGGATTATTTACAAGGTTGTCTTTGTTGTGACGCCACCTGCTGAGTCTGGTGATGTTCACCAGCGCCGCCACAGTCCTCCGGTGGTCGGTGGTATTGCGGCTTGGATGGAATAGTCCCCGCAGGCGGGACTGGACCACCGGGGCAGCAATGCTGTGAAAGCAAACAGTTTATATTTGGAATGAAGCAGCAGAGTCAAAGCTTCACTTCACCAGGTAACTTTTACTTGAACACTTCTTTCTTTCAGCTTACAGTTCAACAGTTCATTAGATGGTATATTGGCGAATGCTTTCAGGCTGCAATTGGGATTCTGTCTTCAGATGGAACCCTCCTTTAAGTTCCTTTCTTTTCCTTCTATTCTGTTCCCAGTGTGAAGCCTAATCTCCTGTAGATGATCTGGCCTCCTGCTGCTTGTTCTGTCTCCTCTCCCTTTTGTACCCGTCGGGTTAAGTTTTAGTGAATGCCGCAGCTGCTACTGTGCTTCTGGCTTCCCTCTTGTGGGACCTTGGGAGTCAGGGCCGTATTTGTAATATCCCTGTTTAGCGGCTTTTCTGTGAGACTTGAAGTACTCACAGGTGCGGGTTCCGGTACCCGAGTTTCTTCCTATGGGGCAAACTCTATCCGTTACTCACTTCCCCACTCAAGTTAACTCCGCTTCTGAGCTTCCTTGCTTTTTTTTCTCTTGTTTGGGATCTGTGCTCTTTCAGGACCTCTCAGCCGAGATCGCCCTCTGGGTTCCTGCAGGCTGTCTGCCTGTTCCTTCCATCTCCTCCTCCTCCGACTTCTCCCTTTCTGACTAACTAACTCTGAGCTCTCCGATTCCCTCTAGAGGTCGCTAAGACCCTCCCTGGGTTCCCTCCCACCTACTGTCCTAGTGTGTGGGTGCAGCTCTAGGGCTCCATCTTGTGACCATCGTTCCAATTGAAGTGGAGTACTACACCGCTTTTCTGGGTGCAGTACCCCTTTTGTGGCACCTACGTAGTGGGGCGCCACACTAATACTAGAAGAAAAACATTAAACTATTAATACAAATGCACTGAAACTGAACACAACAGCCCAGATTGTAGTAGA
>JARQOC010000521.1:0-74867 GCA_033576535.1 Allobates femoralis | reverse complement strand
CACTAGGCAAAATCTGAAAAAGAGTTAAGTGGCCCCTTTCCTTTCAGTTATACACCCCAGAACAGGAAGTTTTTCCCCAGTTTTGTGCTAAAGCAGTAGGAGAGCTAACAGAAAATTAACAGTGACACAGGGGGT
Organism: Allobates femoralis; assembly: GCA_033576535.1. Lineage (NCBI taxonomy): Eukaryota > Metazoa > Chordata > Amphibia > Anura > Aromobatidae > Allobates > Allobates femoralis. Next base: position 74,732 of record JARQOC010000521.1, on the reverse strand, counting down.
CAAGCAGGAAAACCTGTGAAAAACAACATGTTAACAAGGTAATAACAGAAAAACAAGGCCTGAGCCAGACAGGCCCGTGTGTAAACCGTCAAGAGTTAGAAAGAGTAATACTAGTACCACAAGTCCTGTAACTAAGTAGGGGGAGGGTGGAAAAAAATAAAGTTAAGAAGTAACAATCGTATCAAAAAGGCCGTAACTAACCAGGCTCCCCGTACTAAAAGGGCCTGGAACTAAACAGGCCTCATATGTGGTCATAAACCACTGTTTGGGCGCACGGCAGGGCTCAGACGGGAAGGAGCGCCATTTGACTTTTGGAGCTAATTTTTCATTCAAAAAGTGAAATGGCGCTCCTTCCCTTCTGAGCCCTGTCGTACGCCCAAACAGTGGTTTATGACCACATGAGGTATCGGTGTACTCAGGAGAAATTGCCCAACACATTTTAGGATTCATTTTATCCTGTTGCCATGTGAAAATGAAAACATTTAGGCTAAAAAGGAGATTTTTGTGTACTCACCGTAAAATCCTTTTCTCTTAGCCTCTAATTGGGGGACACAGACCGTGGGTGTTATGCTGCTGTCCACTAGGAGGCGACACTAGGCAAAATCTGCAAAAGAGTTAAGTGGCTCCTCCTATGCAGTTATACACCCCTAGAACAGGAAGTGTTTCTCCAGTTTTGTGCTAAAGCAGTAGGAGAGCTAACAGACAATAACAGTGACACAGGAGTCAACGCAGGCAACCTGTGTAAACAACATAGTTAACAAGGTAATAACAGTAACAAGGCCTGAGCCAGACAGGCCCGTGTGTAAACCGTCAAGAGTTAGCAGAGTAATACTAGTACCACAAGTCCTGTAACTAAGTAGGCGCATGTGGAAAACAGTGAAGTTAACGAAGTAACAATCGTATCACAAGGCCTGTAACTAACCAGGCTCACAGTACTACAAGGCCTGGAACTAAACAGGCACAAGTTTAAACAGTCAACATTTAACAGTCAATAGTTAACAGAGTGATAATAGACAAACATGTGTAAACATGTTAACCATGTAACAGCTGAGAAGCTATGCAAGAACTGTAGAAAAGGCCCACAAGGGCAATAGGGTGGGTGCTGTGTCCCCCAATTAGAGGCTAAGAGAAAAGGATTTTACGGTGAGTACACAAAAATCTCCTTTTCTCCTTCGCCTCATTGGGGGACACAGACCGTGGGACGTCCCAAAGCAGTCCCTGGGTGGGAAAAGCAATGGAACTAGAGACACTGAACATAGTCAGTGAAAAACTATGCACCGATAGGCGGGCTGCTGCCGCCTGGAGGGCACGTGTACCCAGACCTGCATTTTTCGAGGACTGAGTGCAAGCACTATAGTGGCTTGGGTATGGGTGTAGGCTGACCTTTTGGCTGCCTAAAACACCAGTTTCGCCAATACCTCTTACCGAACTGTCCAGGAGGCTTCCACGGCTATAGTAGAATGTGCCGTGACCTGCCGGAAGGGATGAGTTTTCTAAGGTATAAGCGTCTTGGATGGTTACAGAAAAACCACCTGGTTAGGGGAGCCGCAGAGGCTGACATGCCTTTATGTCGGCCCATTGGAAGAAGGATAAGGAGAATCCGACTTCTTAGTAGGGCGCTGTGTTGGGCACCTAGACGCGTAGGGCCCTGACAAGGTCCCACATATGTAGGTCCTTCGCAACCGGACAGACCGGAGTCGGGCGCGGTGATGGCAGAGAGATGTCTTCATGTAGTGGAAGGAGTAAGCCTACCCTAGAAAGAATAATGGAACCAGCCATAGGACAAGTATGTCCAGATGGAAGACTAGAAAAAAAGAGATTACATGAGACCGCTGCAAGTACTGAGACTTCAGCAGAAACAAATAAATGCCACCGAACCATACTACTATTTGGATGAGGATGCTAAAGGTAATATCCCATCGAGGCTGAAAAAAAGGTGTTTCCCGTAGTGCCGTGAGGACCAAGTTCATGGTCCCCACAGGTGTGGTCTTGTTGCATGGATCTTAAATAGCAGACCCTTTGAAGGAAGGAGTTCATAGACGTCTGGTGGCAAGACGTGTTTGTAATAGGGTGAAAAACAGCTGAAAACCTGCTGTGTAAGAGACCCTAAGGACAGACCTGAGTCCAGGTCTGAGTGGAAGAAACGGAGAGTCCCTGGCATGAAGTAGGGCCAAGGGGAAAAACCCCTAGAGGTGCCCCAGGCAACAAACTAAAAACGATTACGCGTGTGATCGGATATCGCTGATAAAGCTGGTGTCCTCTCTGTGACTACGGTTGTCACAATATCCTGGTGAAAAAACCTCTTGGGTTAAATTCTAGATCTCAAAGGCTACGCTAGTAACCTTGGATGAGAGGAATCTTGAGGGAGAACTGGCCGTGATCGAGCAGGTCTGGACTGTCCGTTAGACGTCCTGGTACTGCTGCTATAAATTGGACAAGTCTGCGCAGCAAGCGCGTGTGGGCAATCTGAGACTGCGAAGACGATCCCGCGACATTCCCGTTTGATATTCCAGACTGTTAGTGGGGAAAGAATATAGGAGAGACGGATACCGTCCAGGCTTGGACTAGTGCGTCTGTCCCACTGACTGTGGATCCTGAGATCCTGGCATTGAGGCGTGACTCCATCAGGTCCATATCTGTGGTGTCCTGGCGTTGCCGTTTTAACAGAGGACTTCTAGAGAAAGGGGCCAATCCCCTGGGTCCATCCCTTGGTGGATTAGAGAATCAGCCTCCCAGACGTGTACACCTGGTATGAGAACAACTGGCAGTACAGTGTTCCAAGGTTTCCACCTAGTAAAGGATGTGGTGAACTTGTCATCGCTTAGAGACTGCAGGTTCCACCCTGGTGGTTGACATATGCCACAGTTGTGGCATTGTCCGACTGTATCCGGACATGTTCGAATGCCAGAAGGAGAATGATTTCAGTACTAGAGATACTGCACGAATGTTCGTAGATTGAGGGGCATCTTCGAGACAGGGCAAGGCTACTGCCATGTGCATTGTGATGGGGGTACATCGCACCCCATCCTGTTCTCGTGCAACACCTGAGTATGGATAATTGCAAAGACCGGCGATTCAGCTGAACCAATGGAACCGACTTCCAAGCTGCTTCTATGCGGTCTAGGACTCTTATAGCAGTTGGGAAGGATTGGAGAGACCTCTTGACTGAGGCTGTGGGTTCCCAGACGAAGAATACGTGTCCTGTCTGGGGAAATTGGACTATAGCTGTGGATGTGCAACCAAAGGCCGCCGTGTTCATGCGATGCTGTGCATCCAATACGGCTGAGACTCCATACGTGATGCTGTAGCATGTGGCCGTCAGGAGTATGCAGCAGGGCTGGGGCTCCTGGAATGCGTGTGCTGTGCTGCAGCATGTGTCTTGGAATTGCGGTAGACCTGTGGAGGTCGATCCTACCAAGTCTTCTCAACGAGCACGGTGTAGATGCCACTGTTCGCAGACCTTGAAAGTCATGCATTGATAAAGGGTCATCCAGAAATGGGAGACTGCTGAAATGTAGAATAGACATTGCCAACTTCAGGCTGGGAAAAAAGCCTTGTAGTCTTTGCGCTTCAGTCCTTTTTTTTTTTTTTTTTTTTTTTTGGCCTTGGCCCACTCCTTGTGCTGGCGCTTCGGAGGCTCCGACGTCAGGAGGGTGGGCGTGGCGGGCGAAGGGCGGACAGAGGGTGGACAAGCCAGTGATGTCACATCTAGGCCGAAGGCAGGGCCTCGCGTTATTCGCGGGACCCGGAAAAGGCAGAGGCCCGGCGCGGAGCCGGAAGTCATGAGCAGCGCTGACCGAAACCGGAGGCTGTGCTCGCGATAGTTCAGTCGCCAGTGTCCTGCGCAGCACACAGCGAGCGCTATCCCACCGTGAGTATCCTCTTTTGACTCCCGAGTCGAGAAGGGACAGATTGCGTGGAAGAGTGTTCGGGCCACGTTCATACGGGGTCCAAAAGGGCCCTCCATTGGTTAATGCGGTCGGGGGTCTGCAAAGTCCAGCTTTGAGGCGGGTTGTGCAGAGTGCTCGCACGTGTCATTTCAACCCAAGTACCTAATATAGGTATAGGGAGGAGATTGGCGACAGGGCTCGTATTCCAGGTTCTGCGACCCTCGTTTTTGTAGTTTGGGGACGGAGGCGACCAGGCCTTGGGCCGTCACAGCTTCAACCCGAGTCCCCCACAGTGGGAAGTCGAGGAAGGAGTATGGTTTATAGTAATCTCGGCCACGACCCAGCGCCTCCAACGGTGGGGAGCTGAGGAGGGAGTGTGCTATGGTTCTTAGGTCCAGAGACCCGTAGCTAAATTACTCGTGCAGTTGCGGGTCAGGTGTGTCAGCCTGAGCCTTGTGAGACTTGACTGTCATCACCGCCAACCAGAGCTCCAGCTGTGGGATTTGGAGAGAATTGGACGTCCCTTGCCATTGTCAGGTAAATATATAGTACATCAACTTCCACTGGGCACTCCAACAATGGAGGGCCAAGTGAAACGTGAGAGTCAAACTCTTAGTAATTCCACCACCCTAGTCCTCCCAACTGTGTGGGGGCCTGGGGAGGGGTCTGATGGACAAGTATTTTGAGCCGTTGGAATAGTAACTGGGCTCCGCCAACGTTGGAGGACCAAGGAATAGGCATTTTCTTCTCGCTTCAACCCAGCTCCCCCAGGGCAAAGCCATTAGGTTGGACAAGTGTACCAACAGGTACCTGCATCTGGCACGGTGTTAGGAAAAAACAATACGTGCGTTGGCCCGTGCGCTGATTACTACTGTAGAGGCAGTTACACTGCCCCTCGTAGTATTGTCCTGAGGGGGGGACACAAACTGGAGCAGGATATATCGCTGCTGATTGTCCTGCCGTTTTTGTTGTTAACTGCCGCACAGCGAAGCTGCGCATTGTACTCTCCAGAGTCGCTGTGCGTGTGCCCCCCGCCGTGCTGTACTCGCTGTACCCCTGCATAGCGGATGCTGAGCCATGGCTTTTGGAGAAGCCAGAGAATGATGGGGGGGGCATTGCAGACCGGCCGTAGCTCTGTGACATGGCAGGCTCTGCCGTATGTCCCTCTTCCCTTTGTTGCAGGCACTGTAGGACTCCTAAAACCAAGGCCCCGGCTGCACTGGTGTGCCGTGAAGGGCACGGCAGGGAGGAAGCACTGTTGGGCTCACAGTGTTTGTGGGGGGCCTAGTGCTCGTTCTACCCCCTGCTGGCTGTGCATATGTGCCGCCATGCCAGCAAGGTGTGGGCACGTAACTGTCCGCGCACAGGACAGCTGACCTACATGTGTGATTCATGACATGTGTCAGCTGTCTGTGTAGTGTGTGCACAGTGCCCGCACACAGGCTAGCCAGTACATGTGGCAGCTGTGTGCAGTGGCTCAAGGCTGGCAGCTGCGGTGACAGGAGCAGTGCCTGTGTCCTTTAATGGCCGCCGCTGCTTATAGGAGAGGGGTCATCCTCATCCTGTGCCCCCCGGAGATATGTGAGTGAGGAGGGAGGGGGGCGGGGCGCTGAGCAAAAAGAGCGCGGGTCCTTGTAAAAAACGCGCCCTCTGTGCTCCGGCCCGCCCCCTGCTATGACGCTGGCAGCGTCATCCTCGTCATCCGGGGGGGCGGGCCGGGGGGCGTGGAGAATGCGGCGGCTTCGGTGTAGGCCGAAGCCGCGGCCTAAATTTGAGACCTGCGGCCGCAAATGTCGCCAGGGCGGCGCGGAGGTGCGGGGGGGGGGGTCCGGAACTAAACCGGACCCCCTGGGCAGACAGCGGTGGCGGGATGTGGGCCCCCACAGAGGACCCAGAGTGCTGGGTCCTCTGGGATCATCAAAGTGCAGCCCTGCTGGCTGCTGCAGGGACACAGGCAAGCTGTGTCCCTGCTAGGGAAAGATCTCCCTCTGCTATAATAGCCCCCGCAGAGGACCCAGAGTACTGGGTCCTCTGTAACCACCAGGATGCAGCCCTTAGTGCTGGCTGCTGCAGGGACACAGGCAAGCTGTCCAAAAAGAAAGTATTTTAGGAGACACTAAAAAATCTGTGTGTGCCTCCTAGACACTAAGCAAAAACTGGAGAAACACTTCCTGTTCTAGGGGTGTATAACTGCATAGGAGGAGCCACTTAACTCTTTTGCAGATTTTGCCTAGTGTCGCCTCCTAGTGGACAGCAGCATAACACCCACGGTCTGTGTCCCCCAATGAGGCGAAGGAGAAAGAACATTTTTGTGAAAACAAAAGTAAAGTACTTTTTCATTTTTACGGATCAATTTGTGAAACATCTGGGGGTTCAAAGTGCTCACCACCCATCTAGATAAGTTCCCTGGGGGGTCTAGTTTCCAAAATGGGGTCACTTGTGGGGGAGCTACAATGTTTAGGCACACAGGGGCTCTCCATATGCGACATGGTGTCCGCTAATAATTTGAGCTAATTTTCCATTCAAATTGTTTGTGGACACCATGTTGCGTTTGGAGAGTCTTTCTGTGCCTAAACATTGGAGCTCCCCCACAAGTGACCCCATTTAGGAAACAAGACCCCCCTAGGGAACTTATCTAGATGCATAGTGAGCACTTTGAACCCCCAGATGTTTCACAAATTGATCCGTAAAAATGAAAAATTACTTTTTTTTCACAAAAATTCTTTTTTGTCCTTTTATGGACTAATTTGTGAAGCACCTGGGGGTTCAAAGTGCTCACTATGCATCTAGATAAGTTCCTTGGGGGGTCTAGTTTCCAAAATGGGGTCACTTGTGGGGGAGCTCCAATGTTCAGACACACAGGGAGGGGGCTCTCCATACATGACATGGTTTCCGCTAACAATTGGAGCTACTTTTTCATTGAAATTGTTAGCGAACACCATGTCGCGTATGGAGAACCCGTGTGCCCACCAGCACAAGGGCAACTGTAAGAGTTGGGGTACAGCACCAGAAAATTGTGCCTGTAATGAATGCACTATTTTCCGGGTGGCTGTGGGTTGCAATTTGCAGCGTGGGGGGCCCACAACATTTCGCTCTCTCCACGCTGAGGATTACAGCTCCCAGCTGCCAAGTTGTATCTGGCTGGCTATTAAAAATACAGGGAAGGCCTTTTTTTTATTTCTAGAACTGATTTTAGAAAAAAATGATGTGGGGTTCCACCATATTTTTGGTCCAGCCAGGTACAACTTGGCAGCTGAGGGCTGGAATCCTCAGCATGGAGAGGCCCAATCATTCTAGGCCCCCCATGCTGCGAATTGCAACCCGCAGCTGCCCCAGAAAATGGCGCATTCATTGAAGTGCCATTTTCTGGCGCTGTACCCAGGCTCTTCCAGTTGCCCTGGTGCCGGTGGCAAACTGGGTAATAAAGGGGTTAATGCCAGATTTTTTTATTGGCAGCTGGCACTAAGCCCGAGATTCATAATGTCGGGCCAATGTTAGATCTGGCCACTAGGAATCTCTAGTAAATAGTCAAAAAATACACCACACAGAGAAAAATCTTTTTATTTGAAAAAAAAAAAAATACAAACAAAATTCGGACTCCATCTTTATTATAAAGATCTGACGTAGTCCACAACGAAGGTCCCACGACGCTTGATCCCCTCCGAAGTTGTCCGCAACGAAGGTCCCACGATGATCGATCGCCTCTGCTACATCCAGAGATTGCAGCAAGGGATCAAGTGTCCTCTTCCTACAGTCTCTGGGGTCAGTGTTATGGTGCACTTTATGGCAATGATCTGTCATACAGTGCACCATGACTATGATCCCAGAGACTACAACAAGAGGACACTTGATCCCTTGTTGCACCCATCCATCTACCCACGCATCTATCCATCCACCCATGCTCCCATCCATCCATGCATGCATGCATCCACACATGCACCCATCCACGCATGCACCCATCCATCCATGCACACATCCATGTACGCACGCACACATCCACGCACACAGAGACATCCACGCATGCACACATCCATCCACGCACACATCCATCCATCCACGCACTCATCCATCCATCCATGCATGCACACATCCATGCACGCAGAGCCATCCACACGCACACAAATCCATGCACGCACACATCCATGCATGCACACATCAATCCATGCACAAATCCATGCCCCCATACATCTACCCATGCATGCATGCACCCATCCATCCATGCATGCACCTATCCATCCACCCATGCATGCACCCATCCATGCACCCATGCATGCACCCATCCACCCATGCATGCACTCATCCATCCATGCATGCACCCATCCATCCACGCATGCACCCATCCATCCATCCATCCACCTATCCATTCATTCATACTTACCTCACTCACGATCCACCAGTGAGGAGGAGGAGCCCGGGAGAAGAGGAGGGGACCACACCGGAATAGAGGAGGCTGACTGGCAGGTGCACCGGCGGGTGAAGCCTTCCGGAAGAGGTGGGGGGGGGGGGCTACAGGACATAGGGCTGGAGGTGGGGGGCCGGACTGGTGTGAGGCTGAGCAGGGAGGAGGCTGATGAGACTGACTGGCGGGTGCAGCCCGCCAACAGATAGATTATAGTAGGGTGAGGGCGGATGAGAGGCACAGGGGGGCCCCTGATGAGCCCTGGAGCGGGAGGAGGGGGAGGGCACCCGCCGATCCGTCCCTCCAGATCTGATTGGAGATCTCCAATCAGATTTGGAGTGGTGAATCCCTCTGATTCGCTCTGATCGGCAGTTTCACTTTCAACTGCCACTCAGAGCGACTTTAGCCACGGGGGTGCTAAGCCACCCCCCCGGGCTAAAGCATAGGTCCTTGCGATCCTGCAGCTTGTCACTGAGCCAGTCACCGGAGCTGCAGGACTGCAAAGAAGCCATGATGTTATAGAGAAGTCATAGGTCGGGAACACACTGACTTTCATGACGTCTCTATAACGTCATAGGTCGGGAAGGGGTTAAATACATTATTTAATTCTGGGTTGTTCTTTTATCTCAATCCAAGAGCCCCATGTCCATGTGCTCGTTTAATATACGCTACTTGGGTTGTTTTCTGGCCCTGATATAATCCCGATCACGGACCGGGCTTATATCGAACAAGGAACTAGTGGCGGCATTTTGTGCTTGTGTTATTGGGGAGTGTTGGACAGTGATGGATTGAAGGGTTATTATATATTCCTGGCCTTGACTGGTGATATATATATACAGCACCCCTCACTGAACGCCTTAATAAAGCAGCACTTACAGGGCAACTGCGGCCCTTCCTTATTCTCGGTCAAATCCCTGATTGTCCTAGCGATAAGGAGGCACCAGAGAGGGGCTGTTATTCTTTGCCCCACAACCCCCAATATTGTTTGTTGTAAGAAAATCCTCCAGCCCTTGTATAAAAGCCGTTATAGTGTCTGCCATCGGGCATTCCTCACTCTGACCGCTCTAAATGTAAAGAACCCTTTCCTATGTGGGATGCCAGAATCTCCCTTTCTCCACAAGTAATGACTGTTTTTGGTCCTTTACAAGGTCCTTGGAAGGAGTAAATCATATGCCAGTCCTTTATATTCACCACCATGCGTCTTTTTTTTTAACCTAAACAAGTCCAACTTTCATAATCTCTCATTATCGGAGAGGCCTTCTATATTGTATAATTATCAAGTTGCTACACTTTAACTCTTCTAGATGTGGCCTTACAAGTGATTTATAGAGGGGTAACATCACATTCTCCGGACTCTGACCCAGATATCCCTATGTTTCTAGCGCTGTTCTTGTCATACATTTTCTCGGTTTGAACTTGGTTTCTTTATTCTCGTCTTGCTCCACCGGTCAGCAGCTACTCTGCACAAGCAACCCGGCGGTCCCTGCAGCAAACACCAGACGTCTACATAGAGCTAAGCTGGCTTGTACTAACCCTATCACTAACCCCATTACAAGTGAAGGGAGAGAACAGAGGGATGTCTTATTTCAGCAATCCTCGGCGGCTCTCCTGACCTGAGAGTGACAGCAGGTATTTCTATGTCACCGATTGCTGTAAGACATCCCCCGAAATTAAGCCCTAGTGCATTGTTCGGAGCAAAAAAAAAATGATCAGACCTATCCTATTTCACTAGATGATCCCCTACCTGCTCGAGCTCTTGTTTGAGTGTCCCTTTTTCATTTTCTCCATCTTCCAGTTGTTTCTTCAGCTCTTTTATTTCGGTCTCTGCTTTCATTTTTTTCATTTTTTCCTGTAAAAAAAAAAATAAAAAAATATCACCCACATTGCATTCATGTTCTTTCTGTCCCATTATGGTCTCCACTTTGGTGTTTGACTACTCAAACATGGCTGTCTAGTGTCTTAGTATTTGGCCTTGTGAATATTTCACTTTCCCAATCTGCGCCTTTGGTCATAGCTGACAGTGTGTTACAATGAGATCCCCGGTGTTACTGTCTCTTCTAGAACGCCTCAAAGATTTATCCAATCATTTGTCTGGTAGTTTGGTAGGTGGGGCTCAGGTCGAGATTCACCGAAATAGGACATAAAATCAGAAAAACTCGTGACATATTGGGCTTCATGTTAGTATTAAATTTAGGTCGATAATTTTTGCGTTTATTTGTGAAAACAAAAATTTGGTAAAAATTTGAAAATTTTGCAATTTTCAAATTTTTAATTTTTATCCTGCTAAACCAGAGAGTTATGTGCCACAAAATAGTTAATAAATAACATTTCCCACATGTTACTTTACATCAGCACAATTTTGGAAAATAATTTTTTTGTTAGGAAGTTATAAGGGTTCAAAGTTCATCAGCAATTTCTCATTTTTCTAGAAAAATTTACAAAACCATTTTTTTAAATGACCACATCACATTTGAAGTCCCTTTGAGGGGTGTACATGAGAGAAAACACCCAAAAGTGACACCATTCCAAAAACTGCACCCCTCAAGCTACTCAAAACTACATTCAAGAAGATGATTAACCCTTCAGGTGCTTCACAGGAACTAAAGCAAAGTGGAAACAAAAAATGGACATTTTAATTTTTCCAACAAAAATGTTCTTTTTCAATTCTTTCATTTTCACATGGGCAACAGGATAAAATGCATCCTAAAATTTGTTGGTTAATTTCTCCTGAGTACACTGATACCTCATATGTGGTCATAAACCACTGTTTGGGCACATGGCAGGGCTCAAAAGGGAAGGAGCACCATTTGACTTTTGGAGCTAATTTTCCATTCAAAAAGTGAAATGGCGCTCCTTCCCTTCTGAGCCCTGTCGTACGCCCAAACAGTGGTTTATGACCACATGAGGTATCGGTGTACTCAGGAGAAATTGCCCAACACATTTTAGGATTCATTTTATCCTGTTGCCATGTGAAAATGAAAAAATTTAGGCTAAAAGAACATTTTTGTGAAAACAAAAGTACTTTTTAATTTTTACGGATCAATTTATGAAGCACCTGGGGGTTCAAAGTGCTCACCACCCATCTAGATAAGTTCATTGGTGGGGTCTAGTTTCCAAAATGGGGTCACTTGTGGGGGAGCTACAATGTTTAGGCACACAGGGGCTCTCCATATGCGACATGGTGTCCGCTAATAATTTGAGCTAATTTTCCATTCAAATTGTTTGTGGACACCATGTTGCGTTTGGAGAGTCTTTCTGTGCCTAAACATTGGAGCTCCCCAACAAGTGAGCCCATTTAGGAAACAAGACCCCCCTAGGGAACTTATCTAGATGCATAGTGAGCACTTTGAACCCCCAGATGTTTCACAAATTGATCCGTAAAAATGAAAAATTACTTTTTGTTCACAAAAATTCTTTTTTGTCCTTTTATGGACTAATTTGTGAAGCACCTGGGGGTTCAAAGTGCTCATTATGCATCTAGATAAGTTCCTTGGGGGGTCTAGTTTCCAAAATGGGGTCACTTGTGGGGGAGCTCCAATGTTCAGACACACAGGGAGGGGGCTCTCCATACATGACATGGTTTCCGCTAACAATTGGAGCTACTTTTTCATTGAAATTGTTAGCGAACACCATGTCGCGTATGGAGAACCCTTGTGCCACCAGCACAAGGGCAACTGTAAGAGTTGGGGTACAGCACCAGAAAATGGTGCCTCTAATGAATGCACTATTTTCCGGGGTGGCTGTGGGTTGCAATTTGCAGCGTGGGGGGCCCACAACATTTCGCTCTCTCCACGTTGAGGATTACAGCTCCCCAGCTGCCAAGTTGTATCTGGCTGGCTATTAAAAATACAGGGAAGGCCTTTTTTTTATTTCTAGAACTGATTTTAGAAAAAAAAATGATGTGGAGTTCCACCATATTTTTGGTCCAGCCAGGTACAACTTGGCAGCTGAGGGCTGGAATCCTCAGCATGGAGAGGCCCAATCATTCTAGGCCCCCCATGCTGCGAATTGCAACCCGCAGCTGCCCAGAAAATGGCGCATTCATTGAAGTGCCATTTTCTGGCGCTGTACCCAGGCTCTTCCAGTTACCCTGGTGCCAGTGGCAAACTGGGTAATAAAGGGGTTAATGCCAGATTTTTTTATTGGCAGCTGGCACTAAGCCCGAGATTCATAATGTCGGGCCAATGTTAAATCCGGCCACTAGGAATCTCTAGTAAATAGTCAAAAAATACACCACACAGAGAAAAATCTTTTTATTTGAAAAAAAAATTCAAACAAAATTCGGACTCCATCTTTATTATAAAGATCTGACGTAGTCCACAACGAAGGTCCCACGACGCTTGATCCCCTCCGAAGTTGTCCACAACGAAGGTCCCACGATGATCGATCGCCTCTGCTACATCCAGAGATTGCAGCAAGGCATCAAGTGTCCTCTTCCTACAGTCTCTGGGGTCAGTGTTATGGTGCACTTTATGGCAATGATCTGTCATACAGTGCACCATGACTATGATCCCAGAGACTACAACAAGAGGACACTTGATCCCTTGTTGCACCCATCCATCTACCCATGCATCTATCCATCCACCCATGTTCCCATCCATCCATGCATTCATCCACACATGCACCCATCCACCCATCCATCCATGCACACATCCATGTACGCACGCACACATCCACGCACACAGAGACATCCACGCATGCACACATCCATCCACGCACACATCCATCCACGCACTCATCCATCCATCCATGCATGCACACATCCATGCACGCAGAGCCATCCACGCGCACACACATCCATGCACGCACACATCCATGCATGCACACATCAATCCATGCACAAATCCATGCCCCCATACATCTACCCATGCATGCATGCACCCATCCATCCATGCACCCATGCATGCACCTATCCATCCACCCATGCATGCACCTATCCATCCACCCATGCATAGTAACATAGTTTTTTTAAGGTTGAAGGAAGACTTTAAGTCCATCTAGTTCAACCCATAGCCTAACATGTTGATCCAGAGGAAGGCAAAAAAAAACCATGTGGCAACACTAAGCTCCACATTGGGGGAAAAAATTCCTTCCTGACTCCAGATACGGCAATCAGACTAATTCCCTGGATCAACGCCCTATCAAAGAATCTAGTATGTATAACTACTATCCATCCACCTATCCATCCACCCATGCATGCACCCATCCATCCACCCATGCATGCACCCATCCACCCATGCATGCACTCATCCATCCATGCATGCACCCATCCATCCACGCATGCACCCATCCATCCATCCATCCACCTATAGATCCATCCATCCATTCATACTTACCTCACTCACGATCCACCAGTGAGGAGGAGGAGCCCGGGAGAGGAGGAGGGGACCACACCGGAATAGAGGAGGCTGACCGGCAAGTGCACCGGCGGGTGAAGCCTTCCGGAAGAGGTGGGGGGGGGGGCGACAGGACATAGGGCTGGAGGTGGGGGGCCAGACAGGTGTGAGGCTGAGCAGGGAGGAGGCTGATGAGACTGATTGGCGGGTGCAGCCCGCCAACAGATAGATTATAGTAGGGTGAGGGCGGATGAGAGGCACGGGGGGGCCTCTGAAGAGCCCTGGAGCGGGAGGAGGGGGAGGGCACCCGCCGATCCGCCCCTCCAGATCTGATTGGAGATCTCCAATCAGATTTGGAGTGGTGAATCCCTCTGATTCACTCTGATCGGCAGTTTCACTTTCAACTGCCACTCAGAGTGACTTTAGCCACGGGGGTGCTAAGCCACCCCCCCGGGCTAAAGCATAGGTCCTTGCGATCCTGCAGCTTGTCACTGAGCCAGTCACCGGAGCTGCAGGACTGCAAAGAAGCCATGATGTTATAGAGAAGTCATAGGCCGGGAACACACCGACTTTCATGACGTCTCTATAACGTCATAGGTCGGGAAGGGGTTAAATACGTTATTTAATTCTGGGTTGTTCTTTTATCTCAATCCAAGAGCCCCATGTCCATGTGCTCGTTTAATATACGCTACTTGGGTTGTTTTCTGGCCCTGATATAATCCCGATCACGGACCGGGCTTATATCGAACAAGGAACTAGTGGCAGCATTTTGTGCTTGTGTTATTGGGGAGCGTTGGACAGTGATGGATTGAAGGGTTATTATATATTCCTGGCCTTGACTGGTGATATATATATACAGCACCCCTCACTGAACGCCTTAATAAAGCAGCACTACAGGGCAACTGCGGCCCTTCCTTATTCTCGGTCAAATCCCTGATTGTCCTAGCGATAAGGAGGCGCCAGAGAGGGGCTGTTATTCTTTCCCCACAACCCCCAATATTGTTTGTTGTAAGAAAATCCTCTAGCCCTTGTATAAAAGCCGTTATAGTGTCTGCCATCGGGCATTCCTCACTCTGACCGCTCTAAACTGTAAAGAACCCTTTCCTATGTGGGATGCCAGAATCTCCCTTTCTCCACAAGTAATGACTGTTTTTGGTCCTTTACAAGGTCCTTTGGGAAAAGAATAAATCATATGCCAGTCCTTTATATTCACCACATGCGTCTTTTTTTTAACCTAAACAAGTCCAACTTTCATAATCTCTCATTATCGGAGAGGCCTTCTATATTGTACAATGATCAAGTTGCTACACTTTAACTCTTCTAGATGTGGCCTTACAAGTGATTTATAGAGGGGTAACATCACATTCTCCGGACTCTGACCAGATATCCTATGTTTCTAGTGCTGTTCTTGTCATTCATTTTCCGGTTTGAACTTGGTTTCTTTGTTCTCGTCTTCTCCACCGGTCAGCAGCTACTCTGACAAGCAACCCGGCGGTCCCAGCAGCAAAGACCAGACGTCTACATAGAGCTAAGCTGGCTTGTACTAACCCTTTCACTAACCCCATTACAAGTGAAGGGAGAGAACAGAGGGATGTCTTATTTCAGCAATCCTCGGCGGCTCTCCTGACCTGAGAGTGACAGCAGGTATTTCTATGTCACCGATTGCTGTAAGACATCCCCCGAAAATAAGCCCTAGTGCATTGTTCGGAACAAAAAAAATATTATCAGACCATCTTATGTCACTAGGATGATCCCCTACCTGCTCCATCTCTTCTTTCAGTCTCCTGTTTTCACGTTCTGAATCGTTCAGTTTTTCCTGAAATGCTTTCATTTTGGCGGCTGCCTTTCTTTTTGCCTGTAAAAAAAAAAAGAAAATCACCCACATTGCATTCATGTTCTTTCTGTCCCATTATGGTCTCCACTTTGGTGTTTGACTACTCAAAATGGCCGTCTAGTGTCTTAGTATTTGGCCTTGTGAATATTTCAGTTTGCCAATCTGCGCCTTTGGTCATAGCTGACAGTGTGTTACAATGAGATCCCCGGTGTTACTGTCTCTTCTAGAACGCCTCAAAGATTTATCAAATCATTTGTCTGTAACTACGAACAAATAAGAATAGGAATAAATGAAACATCTAGAAGTAGAAACTTAAAAGGCGTTGTACACTACTTGGACAATGCAGTGTCGTGCTGTTCCAGCGGTGTCTGCACTCGCTCACTCCTGGGGATTATTGAGGTTGTTACATCACACGAGTCCAGTGCCGAACCACCGCCGGCTCCACCGTCCTCGCCTTCAGACTTATATTTAAGATGAAGGAGAGCTGCGGCTGCCGCTCATTTCATGATAATTAATCATTTGTTTGAAGGCGAGGACAGTGGAGCCGGCGGTGATTGGGCCTGGACTTGCGTGATGTAACAACCCCAAATAATCCCCAGGAGAGCGAGTGCAGACACCGCTGGAACAGCGCTGACAACCGAGAGGAGTATAAGCTTTTTATTTCAATGGGGTCAAACATGGGGAATGAGAAAGGCTTATTGAAGTAGAGGACGACCCCTTTAAGAGTAAAAGGATCTAACGGCAGTGATGTTCTTCAGAAATTCTATGAATTTCTATGTCATCATTTGTTCATATCTGTATCTGGGGAATGCACTCACTGGCCTGGAGACTGGCACTGGTGGGGAAACACTGGTCCACCCAATCTCCTTTTCATAAAACCCACAGAAGATCAAATCTCCCCTATCCTGGTCCCAGACTGACATAATTATATATATAATATAATATATGGACTGGCATCACCTAAGTTCGAGGTGCAAGCAAAAAATCAGTACATTTAAGAAGTAAAATGCTGCAACACTCTACATGATATGTCTATGTGTAACGCTTTAAGGCAAATGACTAATGAATCATAGTGAAAAGCAGGGCTATAGTGTACAACTAAAGGTGTATCTAGAAAGGGAAAACAGTAATTACTGTACCTGAGAAAAAGAAATGAGAGTCTTAGCCTTCACATCTGCGTTTCGTATTCGCGGCGATGCGGTGAAAAAACGCATCTGCGCGTTTGCCGCATAACGGTTCACTTCAGGCACAGGTTGCGTTTTTTCCATAGGAAGTATAGGGACTTGCGCAGATGCGGCAAGGCGTATGCCTTGCGGCAGGTCGGCAGCGAAAAAACGCAGTAAGCCGCGGTTTTTTTCTCTGCGCACTGCCGCAAGTGCAATACCGCACTGCCGCATCTGCGAGTCCCTAACTTCCTATGGAAAAACGAACCGTGCGCAAGTGGAACCGTTATGCGGCAACGGCAGATGCGGTTTTTTCACCGCATCTGCCGCGAATTACGAAAAACGCAGATGTGAAGCACCCTTAGCTTCAACACTGGCATAATTAGGCAAGTTCTCACTACATTTGGGTGAATACTTTCAGCCAAGCCCCTGAGTAAGTGCAAAATGTAGCAATAACCCAGTTGGCATTTATCTGAATAAGGCCAGAAACGTGTGCCACCATGAGGCACATGTATTTCACACTCTGCCACTTATTTATAGGAAATACAGATCTTCAAGGTGAATATCTAAAATACTGTGGACCCGATTCATCATTTAAGAATGATTAAAAGTCATGAATAATTTCTCATCTCGTATTAATTTCAGACGTATTTTGTTTTAAGATGCTTGGGGAGGAATGGTGTGTCACAGTCCGCGCTGCCAGGGAACCTCACGTCACAGAAAACGAGTAGACCGTGTCTCAAACAATCCTTCTTTATTTTCCAAGCGTTTCAACGCCCTCCTGGCGTCTTCAACAGGGTTCGCCTACAGTCCGGCTTCCGACTCCTCCATTCCACCGAAACAGCCTTGACCAAAGTCACCAACGACCTACTGACCGCCAAGAACAAACACCACTACTCCATCCTGCTACTCCTTGACCTGTCTGCCCCTTCGACACGTTGACCACTCCCTTCTTCTCCGGATCCTGGAATCCCTTGGCATCACCCACCTTGCCCTCTCCTGGATCTCCTCATACCTAGCGGACCGGACCTTCAGCGTCTCGCACTCCCACACCTCCTCCTCACCCTACCCCCTTTCTGTCGGAGTCCCCCAAGGTTCGGTCCTGGGACCCCTACTTTTCTCCATTTACACTCTCGGCCTAGGGCAACTCATTGAGTCCCATGGCCTCCAGTACTACCTCTACGCCGACGACACCCAAATTTACCTGTCCGGCCCTGACATCACCTCCCTACTCTCGAAAATCCCACAATGCCTTTCCGCCATCTCATCCTTCTTCTCTGCTCGCTTCCTTAAACTCAACATGGACAAAACTGAATTCATAGTCTTCCCCCCCAAGAAATTCCACCCCACCTCCCAACCTGTCCATCTGCATCAATGACTGCGCCCTCTCCCCAGTCCCCCAAGCCAAGTGCCTCGGGGTAATCCTTGACTCCTCCCTATCCTTCAAGCCCCACATCGAGGCCCTCACCACATCCCTCCGGCTTCAGCTCAAGAACATCTCGGATCCGCTCCTTCCTCACCCACGACACCGCTAAAACACTCATCCATGCTCTTATCATTCTCGCCTTGACTACTGCAACCTCCTTCTCAATGGCCTCACGGCTAACTCCCTCACACCTCTCCAGTCTATCCTCAACTCCGCTGCCCGACTCATCTACCTGTCCTCACGCTACTCCCCTGTCTCCCCCCTCTGCCAAGCCCTTCACTGGCTCCCCGTCTCCAAGAGATCCCAATTCAAAACACTAACCATGGCGTACAAAGCCATACACAACCTGGCCCCACCATACATCTCCGACCTGGTCTCCCGATACCTACCCTCACGCAACCTCCGCTCCTCCCAAGAACTCCTCCTCTGCCCCCCCCTCATCACCTCTTCACACAACCGAGTCCAGGACTTCTCCCGGGCATCTGCCTTACTCTGGAACTCCCTACCCGAACACGTCAGACACTCTCCTACCCTGAGTAGCTTCAAGTGTCACCTGAAGACTCACTTGTTCCGTCAAGCCTACAACCTGCCATGAGACCCAGGCGACCGCCCCATACCTGACATTCCCCCATCCTACTGTATCCTAACCCACCCCTCGTAGACTGTGAGCCCTCGTGGACAGGGTCCCTGCCCCTTCTGTACCTGTACGTCCTGATCGCCTAGATTTAGTGTACTTGTTCTTGTCTCCCTCATCCTCATGTAAAGCGCCATGGAACCTAATGGCGCTATATAAATAAATAATAATAATAATGTATATAGTGTGGACCTGTATATACAGTATGGTGACGTGTATACAAGATAAAGAGCTAGCAGTCTCTAATGAGCATACGGCCGGCAATCTCCAATGTGTATATGGCCGGCAGTCTCTAATGTGTATATGTCCAAGTCTTTATTGTGCATACGGCCGTCAGCCATCTATTGTGTATATGGCCAGAAGCCTTCTCTATTGTGTATGCGGCCCGCAGCCGTTTCCATTGTGTATATGGCCAGCAGCCGTCTCCATTGTGTATATAGCAAGCAGCAGTCTCCATTGTGTATATAGCCCGCAGCAGTCTCCATTATGTATATGGCTAGCCGCTGTCTCCTTTGTATACGGCTTGCAGCCATCTCCATTGTTTATACTGCTTGCATCTGTCTCCATTGTTTATACGGCCTGAATCTGTCTCCATTATGTATATGGCCTGCAGCAGTCTCCATTGTGTATATGGCCCGCAGCAGTCTCTACTGTGTATTCTCTAATATGTACAGCCAGCAGCAGTAGTTTCTATTGTGTATTCAGCCCAAAGCAGTTTCTATTGTGTGATTGTGTGTATATACATAAATATATAACGTGTGTGTGTGTGCGCGTGTTGGGGTGGAGACTGGGCAGAGTCTCAGGGGGGCCCCAATATTTTGCCAGTGAGCAGCCCTGAAATTCCTAGAGGCAGCTATGGGTTGGGAAGATGACATCTTCTGAGTCCAGATCAGGCATGCTTTATAGGGGATCCATCAGCAAAATACTGTGTAATGCCATCATGGTAGCAAGTTCAACTGTAGTAGCAGACAGTGCACCTGCGCTGTACTGGAACTGCACAGATAAGATGGCGGTGACACACTGAGTGAGCTCTGCGGGTTTGTGTGTTTGATTTCCCTAAGGAGCACACCTCTCCAAGTGCCAGGATTCAGACTCAAGCAATCAACTCACTACTGTATTAATGTTTGGAGTGGACAATCTTGTGTAATGCCTAGCTCCTAATTAACCTCTCCATGTGGTGCTCTGGAGAACTAACGTGACTATCTGTCACAAATCCAATTCCCCAGGCCACAAGGTATAACAACTGGGTTGCGGTTACTTAGGAGCAGTTATTATTGAAGAGTGACATCTTTGTAGGAAACATAATAATGAAAACAAATAATTAATTCAGGTGACAGGTCCTCAAATCACCACTAATTTATCTGGAATGCTGAATAAGGCTAATGGACACTGGGCACTGCAGGAATGAAAGGACAACTTTAATATGAATTATACATGTAACACAGTTGTGCACTTGCCAAAAGTGCAAGATGTTAAACGACAATATAGAAACTAGTAAGAAAATGTCAATCTCTGAGTAGCTGATGGGGAAACACAGGAGATGAAGGAGATAGGAGTTGTATAAAATGATAAAAAGACATTGGTTTCTTTTTCCCCCATAAGCAGCACCCCCTCCTTGTTGTGTGACTTTATAGTGTGGAGTGCTGTGCCAATACCGGAATAGGCTGCCTGTGTGAATGAAGCGGTGCGGTGCGTGTCGCTGAAATCTTTGGGCTCCGGAAAAGGTCTCTGAGCACTGATTGAGGTGTTTCTATATTACTGAATATCAATAAGGTAATCCCACTCTGGTTGTGAGTGTATAATAAGCGAGGGGGATTACTAGAAGGAAAATAAGACAAAGTGGATACAACACACAGTATTACTCACCCTCAACCCCTTCCTCTTGTCTCTTCTCTTTTCATATTTGTTTTTCTTTTTATTTGTCTTGCGCGGCTTTTCTGGCTTTTTCGGCAGGTCTCTCCGCGTATCCGGAATCTTCAAAAAATGTAAAGGTGAAAATGATTTTCAATGTCCTATTTCTACATAACAGTAATCATTTGGAAGAGAACGCAATTATAAGGTGTGTGAGAGACATGTAATGGCTGAAAGTCGGCTCTCCTGATCTCACTGCAGAGCTGTGTGTGATTACAACTAACACCAGCAGAGCTGAACTTTGTCTCATTACAAACACATCTGCAGTTGTCGCTCCTCTCACAGTGCTGTCAGCTCTGCTGTACTCCCCACCTCTGGCTGTCTGTGGAAGGCTGAATGACTGCGAGACCACAACTGTAACTGCAAATGTGTTTGTAATAAAACAAAGCTCGGCTCTGCTATTCTGTGTTAATTGTAATCACTCATAGCTCTGCAGTTAGATCAGGAGAGCAGACTGTCAGTCATTACATGTCTCTCTCAGGCTGGGGTCACACACACAGATATCTGGGCAAATATTGTTCACAGATCTCTGGTTGCAGTGAAATCATGGACACATAGTTCCATTTGTATACAGCACAAAATGTTACAATGTGTCCATGATTTCACTTCAACCAGAGATCTGTGAACAATATCTGCACAGATATCTGTGTGTGTGACGTGACCCTCAGGGAGATCTATGTCCAGCCAATAGATCTTAACAACTCACTTACATATTAGGAAACATGGATTTCTCTGAAATAAGACCAGAAAAATCATGAAATAATTTCATGAAACTTTCTATGACCTACATGCCCATATACATAGCTTAGTAGGGTTATCCTATTCAGAGATTTCCTTAAATATCTATGACTAATGTCATGAATCTACCCTACAAATTAGCAACTATTGGCTGCTGAAATGTTCCATGTGTCTCTGACCAACTTTATTTGTTTCAACATTTAAAGTGTCCCCTGTTTGGGGCATTATAATCTGTCTACCACCTATAACATGATGTAGTTGGGGTTCCTCTAACCCCTTTATATCTCTAGACTTGCCCCTGCATACCTCAGAAATCAAATTTTAATGTGCGGTGTGTAAATAAGGTCTTAAGGGTCTGATGGGGATCTGGCTAATTAAGGGGAATCCTTGTGGGAAATTGGGCAGCAATCTAGCACTTTCCAGAATAGCAGGGCTCACTAACAGCAAGCATGGAGTACAGAGCTAAGCGGACAATTACTGATACTGATCGCGAGCCAGAGAGCTACATGCTGGACGCCGAGCAACTCCGATCGGCCATTAGAGGCCATCCTAACCCTAATGGCCACTTTACACACGGCTACATTTCTAGCTTTTCACCAGGTAACTTACTGGCTGCAGTGAAATCATGGAGACATTATTCCATTTGCACACAGCAACAAGATAGAACCATGTCTCCATGATTTCACTGCAGCCAGTAAGTTACCTGGTGAAAAGCTAGAAATGTAGCCGTGTATAAAGTGGCCATAACACTGTAATGCAAAAACAGAAGCATTGTGCACAGTTCAATGCCACTGGATATCTATAACTGCTCCATGATTCACATATCCAGGGGCATTGAGGTTTCCATTGATGAAGAATGGCCCCGCTCTCTTTGTAACCCATACACCACACCATACCATCAATGTCTGTGTCCCAGCAGTCTTAGAGGGATCTATCCACTGGGGGTTAGTGTCAGGCCAATAGCGCTGGGTTTTGTTTGGTAACTTCACCATTCACAGAATAGTTTGCCTCATCCCTCATCTGGAGGCGATTGTCTATGCTGTGAAGATACGAGATGTGCAGCCTCTGACACAGCGGATCCTGGAGGCCTGTGCAGCATGTCTTCTGCGGTGTTACTATCAGTGTGTCAGGAGTGGGAGAAGAGGGTTGTACTGACAATACAACACAATGGGCAGCACTTTGAACACATTTTATAAGTGCTCATAAACTTGTAAATAACTCATGAAAGAATAAACTTACACTAAAACCAAGCACACCATTGTTTTTCTTATGAAATTCTCAATAAGTTTGATGTGTCACATGACTCTCTTCCCACTGAAAAAAATAAAGTTGGATCCAAAATGGCCGACTTCAAAATGGCCGCCATGGTCACCCCCATCTGGAAAAGTTGTCCCCCTCCATATACTAATGTGCCACAAGCAAGAAGTTGAGATCCCCAACCATTCCCATTGTATTTAGGTGCATCCATATAAATGGCCCACCCTGTATATTAATAAACATCCCGATAAAGGGTTAACTATATACTGGTATTTGATAGGGGTGTGAGTTAGTGCTGAGCCTATTTTGGCTAGAAATACTTGATTATTCACCCAAACAGGAGGAGTAACTCACAGTACCTCCCCCGAGGATCTCTACAAACCCCTCCGACTCGCTCCAGGGTTCAACCATTCATTTAGCAGCTGCCAATATCCCCCACAAATACAGGATAATGCACGAGATCCTGCAGGGGCTCAGATCTGGAAATATGAAGGTAAATGAATGATAATGGAGGCAGCTCTTGGGTTTGATCACAGACGACCCCATTAATATCAGAGCTGATCCCGTCCTGTGAGAGATCCCGGCACACAGCTAAACCTGCACCCGATAAATGCAGGTAAACATGGCAGCGGCTCGGTGATAAGTGCCAGCAACGCTACAATGAAGCCCCCATTCCTCGTTCTCCCTCATTTACTTATAGTTGAATAGGGGACCATGATTGTAAAGGACCATTAAATGTATATGGGACTGACGGACAGAGCTCTGCTATCTCCATCTCTCCCACAGACATGAATGGAGCAGAAGAGTCCCGAGAGAAAGCAGGGAATCACAACAAAAAGCAATGACATATTTACCATCTATCCAGTATATCCTTATATAAAGAATCTGTCAGCAAGTATACAATGTAAGAGCAGCATGAAGTAGAAGACAAGACCCTGATTCCAGTGATGTGTCACTTACTGGGCTGTGTTTTCCATTTACAATGAAATGATTGGTTTATTATCAGGAAATTATCACAACAGGACTAAATATCTTGTGCCTCCTGGTCCAACCCCCCCAGCACCAATTACCAGCTGTCTGTCAGTATACAGCGTACACAGGAAACTGCTAATCAGTGCTATTGGTGGCGTTATACAGGAATAGCAGCCAATCAGTGGAGTGGGCGGGGCTGTAGAGGGCTAAGCATTCTGAGCACTGTTGGATGTGCAGGAGACAAAAATGTGACAGCAGACAGACCAACAAATGACAAATGGCTAGGAGCAGGGTCACAGCCCTACATCATGGTGCACTCATAGATACAAATTCCCTTTAATCAATGCTATAGTAGAAGGTGTCATCATTATTGTGACATCCAGCTAGTAGCTGCCACACTTCTGCTCTTATTACCTCTGGTTCTTCGCTCCTTGTCCTGCAACCGATGTTCTTCAGATCCCTGTAATTCCGGAAAAAAATAAAATGATATCAGAACAACAAAACAAAAACCTTACGTGAACAAAAAATATAGCACTCCCTGCAGTCCTGATGTCCTATAACTGGAGCAAGCTCTGCTGGTATCACACCCTCAGAGACGTGATTGCAGGGAGTCAATGGGCTGTAAGCCGTCCACACATTGGCTCCGTCCACACACATTGGCTCCATCCAAACATTGGCTCCCTCCACACATTGACTCCATACACACATTGTCACCATCTACACTCTGACTCCATCCACACATTGGCTCAATGGCTCCATCCACACATTGGCTCAATGGCTCCACCCACACATTGGCTAAATGGCTCCATCCACACATAGGCACCGTCTACACTCTGACGCCATCCACACATTTGCTCCATCCACACGTTTGCTCCATCCACACGTTTGCTCCATCCACTCATTTGCACCATCCACAAATTGGCTCATTGGTTCCATCCACACATTGTCTCCTTGCACACAATGGCTCCATCCACACATTGTCACCGTCTACACTCTGACTCCATCCACACATTAGCTCATTGGCTCCATCAACACATTGGCTCCATCCACTCATTTGCAGCATCCACTCACTGGCTCCATCCACAAATTGGCTCATTGGCTCCATCCACACATTGGCTCCATCCACACTCTGGCTCCATCCACACATTGGCTCATTGGTCCCAGTATAGATGAAATACTGGAGGCGGGTGATGGAGGCAGCTTTCTATCAGTTAGGACACCATGATTTCTAGCAATGTGCACATCTATGAACAAGTCAGTGGAAGGACAGAGGGGCGGACACATCATTGGTGCAGCCACACAGGAGTCCAAAGCAGGTGATACAGTGCATTTTAATCATTTATTGGGCTGAAAATGGCCCATTTACTGTTTTTGGTACAGGGGCCCCTTTCTGTGTGTGCCCGCCAGTGGAAGGACATAAATATCCAGAGATACCAGGACATAGGTTCATTATCTAGCCTGAACCATAAGGGTACCTTTACACGCGGCTACATTTCTAGGGTGGCTACAGGTAACTTACTGGTTGCAGTGAAATCATGGAGACAAGGTTCTATCTTGTTGCTGTGTACAAATGGAATAATCTCTCCATGATTTCACTGCAACCAGTAAGTTACCTGTAGCCACCCTAGAAATGTAGCCGCGTGTAAAGGTACCCTAAGGGCCCTTTCACATCAGCGTTTATTTGAAATCGCGGCAGATGCGGTGAAAAAAACGCATCTGCCGCGATTGCCGCATAACCGCTGCACTTGCGGTAATCCCCATAGAAAGTATAGGGGGACTTGCGGCAGGTGCGGCAAGTGCGGATTTGCACTTGCGGCAGGTGCGGCCGCGAAAAAAACCGCGGCTGACCGTGGTTTTTTTCGCTGCCGCACCTGCCGGAAGTGCAAAACCGCACTTGCCGCACCTGCCGCAAGTCCCCCTATACTTTCTATGGGGATTACCGCAACCGCGCCGCAAGTGCAGCAGTTATGCGACAATTGCGGCAGATGCGGTTTCTTCACTGCATCTGCCGCGATTTAAAATAAACGCTGATGTGAAAGGGCCCTAAGACGTTCTGCTGTAGTAAAGGGATGATTTAAAAAACAACAGAAAGTGTTAAGGCTGTATAGTGTATAGGTCCTAGAAAAGCAATAAATATGTCATCCATTGTGTAGTAATCCAATGTATCAGCGATATAAAATCAAGCTTTGAAAACACATGAAAATGATCCTGGTGGACCCTAGGTAGAGTGTGGAGAACCTCCAAGCACCGACCGCCCACAACGCTCTGCCAGACTCATGTACTGTGGCGTCAAAGCTTGATTTCTCAACACTGTTATATCGGATTACTGCAAAACAGGTGACATTTCTTTACTCTACTTCTGGGGTCTTTACACCTGTAGGGAATTTGGCATGATGGGTTTCCTTTGAACTGTCATGGTCAGTATTACAATCAATAATGAAGACTACAGTGTAAACAATTAAAGGGGTTGTCCGGTCTAAACTGATAATTCTGTAGTCACTCTGTGTCTGCAGACCTATCAATCATCCCAGCGTCCGCACTGGGCAATGCGAGCATTCACTGGTTTCTAAAGCGAGAACGGACCTCAGTTATGCAATATACATGTTCCCAGCCAGAACCCAACTAGTGGGCGTGGCCTCACTTAATACAAGTGTATGAAGCAAGGCTTTGCCCGCTAGACCGGCTCCCACTAGTCAGGCACTCTCACTCCATGCACTTGAATTGAGTGTGGCTATGCCCACTAGTCAGACACTCC
Organism: Allobates femoralis; assembly: GCA_033576535.1. NCBI lineage: Eukaryota > Metazoa > Chordata > Amphibia > Anura > Aromobatidae > Allobates > Allobates femoralis. The sequence continues at coordinate 48,417 of JARQOC010000521.1, read as the reverse complement.
CCACTCCATGCACTTGAATCAAGTGAGGCCATGCCCTCCAGTTGGAGACTCTCACTCCATGCACTTGAATTGAGTGTGGCTATGCCCACTAGTCAGACACTCCACTCCATGGACTTGAATCGAGTGAGGTCACGCCCACTAGTCAGACACTCCCACTCCATGCACTTGAATCGATTGAGGTCATGCCCACTAGTCAGACACTCCCACTCCATGCACGTGAATTGAGTGAGGCTATGCCCACTAGTCAGACACTCCCACTCCATGGACTTGAATCGAGTGAGGTCACGCCCACTAGTCGGGCACTCTCACTCCATGCACTTGAATCAAGTGAGGCCATGCCCACTGGTTGGACACTCTCACTCACTCCATGCACTTGAATTGAGTGTGGCTATGCCCACTAGTCAGACACTCCCATTCCATGCACTTGAATCTATTGAGGTCACGCCTACTAGTCGGGTTCTGGCCAAGAACATGCATACGGCATAATTGCAGTCTGTTCTTGGCTTAGAAACCAGCGAATCCTGGCAGTGTACAGTGCGTATTCTGGAAGGATTGATAAACCTGCAAACACATAGAGTCACTACAGAATTATCAATTTACATTGCAAAACCCCTTTAAGAGGAGAATTCAATACTACATAGATGTTCTCTTACCATTCTTGCAGATTGCTCCCGTTGGGCGCATCATGATCTAAGGAATAAAAAACATAGAAGTGTTAAGAAATTCCAGAACAATAAAGCCAAGGAGCCGAGCTCCCGCCATCATCTGCTGGAGATCCTCTGCGGTCAGCAGGATTTACAGTCACCTGAATAAGTCTTCATACACACTGATCTTATACACAGTTTTTCATGATACACTCACAAAGTTAGTGCACCTCATTGGGATTGTATGTGATACCAACACTAAGTACAAGTATTTGTGAAGTATAAAGGAAATGATACACAGTTCTCTAAATGTTTGCAAAATATAAATCTGAAAATTGTGATGTGCATTTGTATTCATCCCCCGAGTCAATACTTTATAGGACTCACCCTTCACTGCAATTACTGCAGCAAGTCTGTAGGGATGTCTCTCCAACTTTGCACATCTAGAGGTAGAAAGCTTTGCCCATACCGTCCTGGTATGTGCCCCATATTCTGGTATATGATCTCCCATCCTGGTATATATGGCCCATATCCTGGTACATGTGCCCCATCCTTGTATATGTGCTCCATCCTGGTCCATGTGCCCCATATCCTGGTATTTGTCCGTCAACCTGGCATATGGGCTGGCATCACAGCACACACGTATAAAGAATAAACAATTATACTCACCTCCTATCACTCCCCTGCGGCATCCTTCTGTCTTCTTTTGCCGGTAACTGATGCTCAGGGTGTGAGCGCACAGGATGACGTCACTGTCACGGGCTGCGCTCCACACGCCGCATCAGCTGACAGCACAAGATGACAGCAGGATGCCACGATGCTGCAGGGGAGCGATGGACGGTGAGTATAATCTTGTGTCCGGGATATTCACTGGTCCCACGCCAATGATGATGTATGGAAAGCAGTGAATAATCACACACGTGATCGCCCGTTGGTGCAGCTGCAGTGAGTGGTCACGTGTGTCAGCTGTTTAAGTTAATTTAATATTCACCTCTCCCCGTCCATCATACCGCCGACCTCTCAGCGCCGGCTTCAGTGCTGAGTGGTGAAGGGTGGGGGGAGAGGTGAATATTGCATTAACTTAAACAGCCGGCCCACGTGGGCACCAGCCGCAGCCTGCTCCAGCTTCCGGTTTCCCACTCCAATGCTGCCACCCCCCCTCCACACATCACATCCAGGTACCGGACTTCCAGACTATAAGATGCAGCCCCACTTCTCCCAAAATTTGGGTGGAAAAAAGTGAGTCTTATAGTCCGCAAAATACTGTACTGTAATACTGAACTCTGTTTAAAAACTTAGGCTGGCTTCACATATGCATTTTTCTGCATTAGGCGCGATGAGTCTGAAAATGGCATGCGACTGCATTAGACCTCATCAGTGTTTAACTGTAGAACCTGAAGCAGCCGGAGATCACTGCATCGGTATTATAACAAATCTGCCAGCCAGATCCCGAAAAACACCGGTGCAGTGAAATACAGCTGCATTAGGTGTTAGTTATACTTAAGGATCTTTTTGACAGACACAGACCGACCGCTCCCCAGTCTTCCACTGCTTTCTTCCAGGGCCGCTCATTAAGCTCCATGCATATTCCCTGCACTGACCAGTAACAGCCAATCACAGATGCTCACTCTCTGTGAGTGCATCTGTGATTGGCTGTTGAACTCAGACTGCAATCCTAAAAACTGTACCGTTGTCTGGTGTTTGGTTGCCACACACAGCCGACAGTGGCTCAGAGATTGCAGTGCGCCGCCTCCCTGCAATCAATAGTACAAGAGTACAATTGAAGCCCTGCAAGGCGACGTCGGCAGCATGATCGGGTCAGCTGATCACGCTGCTGATGTCATGCGTTAAGCACCGCGGAAGGCTGGTGAAAAGTGATCCACACAGGAGCTGAAGATACCCAAGATTAAATGTATTACTGAAAGGGGAAGAGGAGCAAAAGGGGAGAGGATGGGGGCTATATGAAGCAAGCAGGGGGAGAGCGTGGGGGTATAGGAGGAGAAAACAGGGGGAGAGAGTGGGAGGAGCGTATGTATACAGAGTATGGGGAGCAAATAGGGAATTTGAGGACACAGAATATAAAGAGGGGGATGATGAGTACAGCGGTATGCGATACGGAGAGTCCCATAATGTCCTCACCACAGTATGGGGAGGACAGTATAGGAAGCAAGGAGGTAAATTTGAGGATCCAGTAGTGTATAAACCCCATTCTCTCTCTTTTGATATGTTAATTGTTCTGATCCTGTACACATGTAACAATCCATACCTTGTAAGGTTACCTGATACATGGCTATGTTATTAAAGTGTTGTGCCATCTGGCAAGTTAAGGGTTCTATGTTATTATTTTGTTAGGATTAGCATTAAAGGGATTGTCCCAAATTTGTGATGAGTTTAGGGTCACTCTATGTGTAACTCTATGAAGCTGCAGACTTCTGAACTCTCACAGTGCGCACACGGCACGCTGTCAGGATTCTCCGGTGCAGGCGGTCAAACTGGAAAGTCATTAATCCATACAGGAGCATCTCTATGAATTAGAAGATCATCAAAAAGCTAATATTTTTTTCAGCAATTCAATACAAAAAGTGAAACACATATTATATAGAGTCATTACACACAGAGGGATCTATTTCATGGGTTTATTTATGTAGATGTTGATGATTATGGTTTACAGCCAATGAAAACTCAAACATCAAATTAAAGTAGGGAGGATAAAGGGTTTAAAACCACACTGCCGTATTCCACGAGACATCAAAGGGTGAATATAATATTGATTTATTAGTCAACGTGTCTCAGGACTCCCTGAAACATGGCAATATGATATTGATTTGTCCTGAAGAAGGGGCCTGGGAGCCCTGAAATGCGCTGACTAATAATTCAATATTATATTCACCCTTTGATGTCTCATGGAATAAGGCAGCGTGGTTTTAAGGCTGGGGTCACACTTGCATCATGCATCTGATAAACAGATGCGTTTTTTTTATGTAAACATGTTGAATAACGGATGCATAGAGTCCACTGCAAAAAACGCATTGCCAAAGTGCAATGCGTTTGACGCTATGTTTTTTGCAAGGTTCGCCATAAACATGGTCTGCAGCGTTTTTTGGCGCTTTGGCAACAATGCATGCGTTTTTGTAACATGGGAGTCTATGGGCAACGCATGCGTTAAATGAGGCAACAACTATGCACAATGCCATGAAAATGGCAAGTGAAAAAAAAGGAGCCTTTAACGCATCCTGCAAACGGAGGCGGCTCCCAAGTGTGACCCTAGCCTAACCCTTCATCCTCCCTCCTCTATATGCCCCACGCTGGGGACTGCAGCAGACGTGATCTGCTTTTATAGTGGTTGTGACTCTCACAACCACACATGGTGAAGCCTCTGATACATATTTAGGTCATATTTTATCTCTCAGACCCTTCATCTTCCCTACTTTAATTTTCTGAGATAATGCCCTTTGGGTTTTCATTGGCTGTAAGCCATAATCATCAACATTAACAGAAATAAACACATGAAATAGATCCCTCTGTGTGTAATGACTCTATATAATATAGATGTGTCACTTTATGTATTGAATTACTGAAATAAATTAACTTTTTGATGATCTTCTAATTCATTGAGATGCTCCTGTAAATTATTATTTACCGTGGTTACTGTATGGTCTGATGATGACTGATAACAACAACTTTCAGCATCTCCTTACCGTTATTAAGAATGTAGTAGTAGTTGTAGGTTCATGTGATACAAATGTGTATGGGTCTGACCTGATGTGTATGGGTCTGACCTGATGTGTATGGGTCTGATCTGATGTGTATGGGTCTGACCTGATGTGTATGGGTCTGACCTGATGTGTATGGGTCTGACCTGATGTGTATGGGTCTGACCTGTTGTGTATGGGTCTGACCTGATGTGTATGGGTCTGACCTGATGTGTATGGGTCTGACCTGTTGTGTATGGGTCTGACCTGTTGTGTATGGGTCTGACCTGTTGTGTATGGGTCTGATCTGATGTGTATGGGTCTGACCTGTTGTGTATGGGTCTGACCTGATGTGTATGGGTCTGACCTGTTTTTGTTTGGGTTGTGGGTCTGACCTGATGTGTGTGGGTCTGACCTGATGTGTGTGGGTCTGACCTGTTGTGTATGGGTCTGACCTGTTGTGTATGGGTCTGACCTGTTGTGTATGGGTCTGACCTGTTGTGTATGGGTCTGACCTGATGTGTATGGGTCTGACCTGTTGTGTATGGGTCTGACCTGATGTGTATGGGTCTGACCTGATGTGTATGGGTCTGACCTGATGTGTATGGGTCTGACCTTATGTGTATGGGTCTGACCTGATGTGTATGGGTCTGACCTGATGTGTATGGGTCTGACCTGACATTATAATTGGTTTACCAAGTACTTGTGGGGGTTCTGATGGTGAATTTTGTTACTGATAAGGGTTGTGATGCTGTTTCTGTACTGATGTGGGTTCTAGTTATGCATTTCTGTGCTGCTGATGGTTATACGGATGTATTGCTGAACCTCTAGTGTTTCTGGTGATGTTCTTCTATACCTATGGTGGTTCTGATATATCTCTTGTGAGGCACGGCCGGCATGGTGCCATTGGCCAGGGTGCATCACATGGGCTTTGTGAGGCATGGCCAGGCATGTTAGCTCATGGCCGGCATACAGCACAAGAGCCTGTTCACATGAGCCTGTTTTAACCTGTGCGATTGCTGACCGGTGCACAGTGGGTTAATGGCACCAGGTCTGAGTGTGTGCTAATTGCTCACAGTTCCCAGGTGTGGGTGTGTCAGGTGGGTGTGTCGAGTAGGACTTAACCTGCCTGGTCAGTGTGAGCTGGAGTTCAATCAGTCAGTGAGAAACATCCAGCCAGTGAGGATGTGAGAGTCAGAGGCGTCCCATCCCTTTGGGAAGTGGGGGAAGCCTGCCCTCTCCATGCGGGAGGCACCTGTCCCTCTGACCGAGTGTGTGTGAGCCTTTGGCCAGACAGCGGGTTGTGATGGCTCCTGGAGTTGGGGAACCTTGGCTGAACCTGGAGGGTCCTCGACTCGGGCGTGGGGCACAGCCGTGGACCTGGAGACCTGCCTAGGTATGGAGGATTGGTGGCGGCTGGTGGCCTGGAAACACATGGTGAGGAGACCTTGGGGACACCTGGTTTACCTGATAGCTCAGGTTTGCTAAGCCCTGTTCTGTGCCTGCAAGAGGATATTGGATATGATGGACTGTCTGTGTGTGTATGAGTATGTATGTGGTCCATGGATGTGTTATGATGGACTGCATGCTATGTGTCGTGTGGAGACCGAGGACGGCTCAAGGGCCAGCCGGTCATAGCTGCCATTGGGACTGACTGTTAGGTCGTGATGTGGTCCCGTTGAAGCATCAAATGGTTTATGTAAAAGTGCCATGTGTGATGTAAACGTGTGGATCATCATAGGTTTATGTGAAAGTGCCATGTTTGATGTATCCAAGTGTGAATAGGATGGGGAATGATCCCTGTAAAAGGGCCAGGCGGTCATAGCCGCCATTGGGACTGACTGTTAGGTCGTGATATGGTCCCGTTGACCTCGTGTGGGTGCGTGAAGGCTGTGTGCAGTATAGCAGCCTGTATGAGACTGGGTGTCCTGTGTGAGCAGGGCTGTACCAGCTGTGCCTGGTACCCGGTGGACCTGTGTGTCTCGGGTGTTCCTTAAGGTGGGGACACATACCATGCACTGAGACTACAAATGTCTTGTATGTGGGTTCCTGTATATAATGAGCTTGGTAACTATGGTGGGCTCTGTGATCATGTAAAGTGTTGTATAGACTAATCTGTGTAGATAGTGCCGGGTGGGTGTTACCGCCCTTGGGACCAACTGTAATGTCCTAAAGGTCCCATTGACAACCATGATGTAAATATTGTTTTGTACAAAGTGTGGATAAGGCTAGGCGGCCATAACCGCCATAGAGAGCTATGATTAGTGCTCCTTGTGTTCTGTGGAGCTGTAATCAGGGCTCCCGTATATATAAGCCTTCTGAAGGGTTTATGTGAACTGTAATGTGTTGTTATGTGAAATGTTATGTCATGTGGATTAGTGTTACTATGTGAGTGTACTATGTAGTACATGTGATGTCAGCAGTTTATGAAGTTAATAAACTGCTACATAATGTTTTACATTAAAAAAAAGGAGAATTTTGTGTACTCACCGTAAATTCCTTTTCTCTTAGCCTCTCATTGGGGGACACAGGACCGTGGGTGTTATGCTGCTGTCCACTAGGAGGTGACACTAAGTATACTTCTGAAACAAGAAAACAGTGTGGCTCCTCCCCTGCAGTATATACACCCTGGCTGACCTCAGCTTCACCAGTTTGTGAATAAAGCAGTAGGAGAAGCGCTAGCAGACATACATATATATATGCAAATACACTTCAGTGAACTAAACTACTAAACTGTGTATAACAGAATTGAGACAATCAGAACTGATAACAAGAAAAGAGCCGATAGGCAACAGGGCGGGTGCTGTGTCCCCCAATGAGAGGCTAAGAGAAAAGGAATTTACGGTGAGTACACAAAATTCTCCTTTTCTCCTTCGCCTCATTGGGGGACACAGGACCGTGGGACGTCCAAAAGCAGTCCCTGGGTGGGAATTAAACACATCCTGCCAATCTACAGGTGGGCAACCGCCGCCTGCAGAACACGTCTGCCCAGGCTGGCCTCCGCCGAGGACTGGACATGAACATTATAATGTTTAGCGAATGTGTGAAGACTTGACCATGTGGCAGCCTTGCACACTTGCTCGGCAGAAGCTTGGTGCCGAATGGCCCACGAGGCCCCTACCGCCCGGGTAGAGTGTGCCCGAAGCCCCGTCGGCACGGACTGGCCCCTGATTTGGTAGGCTTCGATGATCGTAGTCCTGATCCATCTGGCAAGAGTAGCCTTGGAAGCAGGCAGACCCTTACGGGGACCTTCCGGAAGAACAAACAGAGAGTCTGTCCTCCGAAAGGCCGCTGTTCGGGAAATGTAAAGGCGAAGAGCCCGAACCAAGTCCAGTGAATGCAAGGCCCTTTCCACTCGATGAGTCGGCGCCGGACAAAAGGAAGGCAGAATTATGTCCTCATTCAGATGAAAAGGGGACACCACCTTCGGAAGAAAAGACGGAACCGGACGCAAGACAACCCTGTCCTGGTGGAAGGACAGAAAAGGTGGCTTGCAAGACAGAGCCGCTAGTTCCGATACACGACGTATAGAGGTGATCGCAACCAGAAACACTACCTTCTGGGACAAAATACGGAGAGGAACCTCTCTGAGAGGTTCAAAGGGAGACCTCTGCAGAACGTCCAGGACTAAATTTAGATCCCATGTATCCAGGGGCCTCTTGTAAGGAGGGACGAGTCGGGCGACTCCCTGTAGAAAAGTCCTGACCTGCGATCTGTTAGCTAGCTTGCGCTGGAAAAGAACGGACAAGGCAGAAATTTGTCCCTTCAAAGAAGCCAAAGAAAGACCTGAGTCAAGACCGGTCTGAAGAAAACCCAGAATGGCCGGCAGAGAGAACTGTAGGGGCGGTCGGCCCTGAGAATTACACCAAGAGAAAAAAACTTTCCATGTGCGATGGTAAATGCGGGCCGAAGAAGGTTTCCGCGCTCTTAGCATAGTTGCAATGACCTCTGGAGACAAACCGGCCTGGGTCAGAACCCAGGTCTCAACGGCCACGCCGTTAAACTCAGGGCCGATGATCTCTGGTGGAGGAGAGGGCCTTGTGAGAGCAGGTCTGGACGATCGGGCAGGCGCCAGGGGGAGTCGCCGATCAGACGCACCAGATCGGCGTACCAGGCGCGACGTGGCCAATCCGGAGCGATGAGGATCACCGACACACCTTCTGCCTTGATCTTCTTTACCACTCTGGGAATCAGCGGCAGGGGTGGAAGATGTAGCAGAGTCGGAACTGAGACCAGGACTGAACTAGAGCGTCTGCTCCCAGCGCCCGAGGGTCGTGGCATCTGGCCATGAACGAGGGAACTTTGTTGTTTAGCCGCGAAGCCATCAGGTCCACCTCCGGAGTCCCCCACCTGAGGCATATCTGGTGGAAGACCTCGGGATGCAAACTCCATTCCCCTGAGGCGATGCCTTGGCGGCTTAGAAAGTCCGCCGCCCAATTGTCCACCCCGGGTATGTGGACCGCTGAGATCACCGATCTCGTGGATTCCGCCCACTGGAGAATTGGACGAACCTCGGACATTGCTCTTGTGCTGCGCGTGCCGCCCTGGTGGTTGACATATGCCACCGCCGTGGCATTGTCGGACTGGACTCGTATGTGACGTCCCGCCAGCAGATGATGAAAGTCCCGCAGGGCTAGAGAAATGGCACGGATCTCCAGTAAGTTGATGGGAAGCGAGGCCTCCTGACTGGTCCATCTGCCTTGAGTTGTGTGATGACGATGAATCGCCCCCCAACCCATCAGACTGGCATCGGTTGTAAGGACGTCCCAGTTCACTGGTAGGAACGACTTCCCTGTCTGGAGAGAGAGAGGCCGGAGCCACCAGAGAAGAGAGTGCCTCACCGGCGGAGGCAGTCGCAAGGTTCGATCCAGGGTGGCAGGGTTCCTGTCCCAGCAGGATAGGAGAGCTAGTTGCAGAGGTCTGAGATGCAACTGAGCAAACGGGACCGCCTCCATAACTGCCACCATCATTCCCAAAACCTTCATTCCGAAACGAAGGGAGTGTGGGTTTGGACGAAGCAGGGTTTTGACACGCTGACGTAGAGACACGGCTTTCTGCCGCGGAAGAAGTATTAAGCCGCGGCGGGTATCGAACACCATGCCTAGAAAGGTGATGGTCTGGCTCGGGACCGGAGAGGATTTTGGTAGATTTAACAGCCAGCCTAGACGTACGAGGGTGTCTATGGTGATCTGAACACTTTCCTCGCAGTCTGTGAAAGATGGCGCCTTGATAAGAAGGTCGTCTAGATAAGGTAACACCATGACCCCCCTGGAGTGTAACACTTTCATGACCGCTGCCATGATCTTCGTAAACACCCTGGGGGCCGTCGCGAGTCCGAACGGTAAAGCCACGAATTGAAAGTGGTCTTGACCTATTGCGAAGCGTAGGAATCTCTGATGAACGTGGCAAATGGGAATGTGTAGATACGCATCTTTGATGTCGATCGACGCGAGAAATTCCCCTTGGTCCATCGATACTATGATGGATCTCAACGACTCCATGCGAAAGTGACGGAGTTTGATGGACCTGTTGAGGAGCTTGAGGTCCAGAATTGGCCGAACTGACCCGTCCTTCTTGGGTACCACAAACAGGTTGGAATAGAACCCTGTGTATCGTTCTGATTGAGGAACTGGGACAATGACCCCTGCCAGCCGGAGAGAGTCGACGGCCGTGAGAAAAGCGCGAGCCTTCGCTGTGGATTTTGGAAGAGAAGACGGGAAAAAACGATCGGCCGGACATGATCGGAACTCTATGGAATAACCGGAAGAAATCACCTCCCTGACCCAGTTGTCGTCTACGACAGCGAGCCAGGCGTCCCGAAAGAGAGAGAGACGGCCGCCTACTCGGGAGGGATTTTCCGGAAGGGAGAAAGAGTCAGGAGGAAGGAAATCTTTGAGGACGGGGTCCCTTGGGTCTTGGTTGCCTAGAGCGAGTCTGCCAGGCAGACGCAGATCTTTGTGGGGGCTGAAAGTTCCTGTCTCTCCGAGGGGATCTGTTCGTGGCCTGAGACGGGCGGGAGACCGACCATCCAAAAGAGTTGCGAAAGGATCGAAACCGAGTCTGTTGGCGTCTAAAGGGAGGCCGTTTTGGCTTGTGCTGTGGGAGGGACGTGCTCTTCCCTCCCGTGGCATCTGAGATTAGCTTGTCCAGCTTTTCCCCGAAGAGGCGTCCGCTGAGATATGGTAGACTTGTTAGGGACTTTTTGGAAGCAGAGTCTGCTTTCCATTCGCGGAGCCAGAGTGCTCTGCGGATGGTAATAGCATTAGCTGCCGCAACGGCCGAACAGCCAGCGGCGTCGAGTGCTGCGTGAAGCATATATTCCGCTGCGATGGAAATCTGGTTAGCCATGTTGGAGCCTTCTGGAGACTGTGATGTATTACGAAGAGAGCTTGCCCAGGAAACAACTGCTTTGGCCACCCACACCGAGGCAAAGGACGGAGCTAAAGCTGAACCGGAAGCCTCAAAAATCGAGCGAGCCAATTGCTCGACCTGGCGGTCAGTGGGGTCCTTAATAGATGACCCATCTGGAAGGGAAAGGAGAGTGCGCGTGGCCAGCCTAGAGACCGGAGGATCGACCTGAGGGGAATCTGCCCAGTCCTTACTGACGGCGGGGGGAAAAGGGTAACGAGAATCCATGCTCTTTCTGTTGCCAAAGCGCTTGTCAGGACGAGTCCTGTGTTTGTTCACCAGTTCCTTGAACTCATGATGATCAGAGAAACACTTGTGCGGGCGCTTTGCTCGCTTAAAAGATATCACGGACTCTGGGGTGTCTGCCGTATCGCTAGTAACATTCAGCGTCTGGTTAACTGCTGAGATCAGATCCTGAATCATAGCCTGGGTATCAGGGTTGTCCAAGTCAAGGGACAGGTCCTGATCTGAGTCCGAATCATAAGGGGCATGGAGAGACGGGGAGCCGGTTTCCTGTCCCCGGGATGGGGAACCCTGGGAACTTCCCGAAGAGGAGGAGGGGGGATTCCTGTGTGCTCTCTTACGAGTAGGAGCCTGATGAGAAGGAGAAGACTCCCCTTCTGGGTCCCTGGTACTAGATTCGTGGACCTCTGTATTGACCGGCTCCGACTCAGGTGGCACTGAGGGGTCTGGAGAGGGTCGGGCCTGCAGAACCTGAAGAAGGGTCGAAGTCAGCCTTTCCATGGACTGAGACATGGACTGAGTCAAAGACTGTGTTAGGAACGCTGCCCATTCTGGGGTGGCGTGAGGGCTACCGGCCGCAGCAGGGGCAGCGGGCACAGAAGAGGTCTCAGGGGCTGAGGAGGCTGCAACTACAGGCTCCGTACTAGATAAATCACAGCCTTGGCAAAGAGGGGTTGAATGACCGCTGGGCAGCTGTGTTTTGCAGGTGGTGCAGAAGGAGTAGAAGGTCGCCATCTTAGGGCCCTTCCTGTTACCCTTGGAGCTCTGCATCGTCTCAATAGGCACTATACAACAAATACAGGCAGGGTGCAGAAACGCAGGGAGAATGCCACAAATGAGAATGGCACAGCAAGCTTGCTGTGCCTCTTACCCTCCTAATGGACCGCCAGCCAGGTCCAGTGTCCCCCTGAGGCGTCCCACGTGCAGAGATGGCGGGAGCAGCACAGCGATGTGGGGAAAATGGCGCGCAGGTGATCTCGCGATGAGCGAGAAGCGCCAAGGAGCCGCGGGATCCCGCCTCCTATGACGCACCGCGATGCAGGGAAATGGCGCGCCGGGAATCTCGCGATGAGCGAGAAGCGCCAGAGAGTCGCAGGGACCCGCCTCCTATGATGAGGCCGGGAGAGTCTCCCGGCCGAGCGACGTCAAAGAGGGCAGCGGCGGGGGCGGCGACGGAGGCGGGCGGTGGGCGGCACTAGCATGAAGGCCGCAAGCCGGGGGCTAAAGTAGAAGCTTGCGGCCGACAAGCAGGGCGCATTGGCGCGGAAGGCCTGATACAGCTCCGGGAAATGGAGGGCGACACGGACGAGGAGCATTAGTCTCAGGTGGCGGAGCACATTAAGAACAAAAACATAAAGCTAAAAGAACATGCAGGGTCCGGATGGAGCCCTGTGTACCTTGTGACGGCTCCTCAACCCAAGTGCCCCGGCAGGGGAATGGGGAGGGCATGCTGGCAGCTCGACTCATAATCCACGAAGAATATGAGGAGGTGACTGTGACCTGGCGTCCATCTCCTTGGAGGTTGCATCTCAAGGTAAGATCTCATTGCTGTAGGGGAGATTCCCTCCACTGGTTGTCCTTGCTCAGATAGACGGAGGACAAGAATTTCCTAAGAAAACGCCGGTCTGGGGAGGACAGGGAGATCGGAACGCAAAGGAACCGTCGCCCTGTTCCCTATCCCACGTGGCAGAAGGGGGTACGTGGAGGTGACACTCCGCGTTCCCGTCCGTTGTTGGTTCTGGGGAGATCGGTATGCGAAGATACCGTCGCCCCATATAATCCTTGTGGTAGAAGAAAAAATAAAAATAAAAATCTAAACTAATCTGTTGTAGTATTGTGGTCCATGGACCGCATCTACCTCCTAATGAGACACTAAGCTAAAACTGGTGAAGCTGAGGTCAGCCAGGGTGTATATACTGCAGGGGAGGAGCCACACTGTTTTCTTGTTTCAGAAGTATACTTAGTGTCACCTCCTAGTGGACAGCAGCATAACACCCACGGTCCTGTGTCCCCCAATGAGGCGAAGGAGAAATGTGGGTTTGGTATCATTTCCGTTGCCATGCGAGCCCCTAGGTGAGCGCTACCTCACACCCTGTACTGAGAGTGTAATGAGAGTTTTGATGCTGTGTTTCTGTACCTTTGGTGGGTCTGGTGATGTATTCCTGTATGTATGGTGGTTCTAGTGATGTATTTCTATACTGACGAGGGTTGAGATGCTGTGTTTCTGTACCTTTGGTGGGTCTGGTGATGTATTTCTGTATGTATGGTGGTTCTAGTGATGTATTTCTATACTGACGAGGGTTGAGATGCTGTGTGTCTGTACCTTTGGTGGGTCTGGTGATGTATTCTTGTGCTGTTAATTGTTCTGATGTCCATACATAGAAGAGAAGGCAGCACTCACCAAGTTGCATAAAAAACAATCCTTTATTCATCCATAATGGATCAGTAGAAGCACCAGTCAGACACAAAACAGCTGTCATCCACACTGTGTGCCCACATCGTGTTTGAAACCTGCTTGTATTTAACAATGGATAAATAAAGGATCATTTTTATGTAACTTGATGAGTGCTGCATTTCGCCTTTGTATGGACATTGCAAAATATTGAATTGTGTTGGATTGTGCACCGCTGTTATAGTGGCAGGGCTTTACTCCTCCTCGCTTTCAGGTTAAAACCTGATTTAATGACCTCGATTATATTCCCGTAGTGCATAAACCCCATTCTCTCTCTTTTGATATGTTAATTGTTCTGATCCTGTACACATGTAACAATCCATACCTTGTAAACTTACCTGATACATGGCTATGTTAATAAAGTCTTGCGCCATCTGACAAGTTAAGGGTTCTTTGTTTTTATTTGTTAGGAACATTAAAGGGGTTGTACCAAGTCTATGATGAGTTTGTAGTCACTCCATGTGTAACTCTATGAGACTGCAGACTTGTGAATTGTCACAGTGCGCACACTGCACGCTGTCAGGATTCTCTGGCGACAGCGCTGAGGGTGGGAGGTCACTAAACCATAAGTATGCCATCTCCATACATGCTGACTAGACATGTGAGGCCTTGATCAATGAAAATGAATTGAGCGAGGCCGGACGCGTCTAGTCAGCATGTGGCCAGAAGTATATAAATCACATACCTGTGTTCACATGACCGTCCAATCTTGTCACTGGCACAAGAGAATCCTGACAGTGTGCAGTGCACGAGCTGTGAGAATTCAGAGGACTACAGACTCATCTCACACCTCGACAAGCCATTTAATTTTAAAATTAAGTCTTGTAGCCCAATCCTAACAATGTGTAATATACTCACTGTCAGGATTCAGCTCTTGCTGGTTCCAGCAGTAATCACATAACCACTCCACTCATATGTAATTTTCATACTATATCATATATTACGATGACAGCTTTTCTTCCTGGTTATCTATTTTCCACTGAACATTGAAAGAATTAGGTAGAACAGCTCGTCAGCTCATGACGAAGTATGCAAATCGCACATGACTGATTGGTCACATGATGACTACTCACACCGCTTGGTGGGACAAGCTGAATTCTTGCCCCGGGTGCCAGAAAACCTAGATACACCTGTGGGTCTGTTACAAGGCTCCCTACTGAAGCTCTTCAGGACATAGTATAAGGCCTCACTCACACATCAGTATTTGCCAAAATCAGGAGTGTCTCTGAAACACAGACAAGTGTGAATGTTTCCATGATAGTTTTGTGTGTCAGCTCCTCTCCTGGCTTTGGCACATACAATGATGGGGAATACTGATGTGGGAATGATCTTTAAATTGAGTAGAACAGACTCTCACCTTCTTCCTCTTCATTCGAGAAGGGTGCGAGGTCCCCTTGAGGTCCATGCGGCAAGGATGGACTGTTGCACTTGTAGTTACTTCCTCCCTTTGTCTTTTCACGTCCAAGTCGCTGTTGAGTCTTGGGGAGGCCAGAAGGGGGAGTGCCCTGTCCTCCTCCTCATCCGGGGAGGTTATCTTTGATCCTCCCTCCTTCTCATCCGGGGAGGGTATCTTTGATCCTCCCTCCTTCTCATCCGGGGAGGTTATCTTTGATCCTCCCTCCTTCTCATCCGGGGAGGGTATGTTTGATCCTTCCTCCTCCTTGTCCGGGGAGGGTATCTTTGATCCTCCCTCCTCCTCATCCGGGGAGGGTATCTTTGATCCTTGCTCTGACTCGCTTCCCAAGCACTCGGGGTCGGGGTGCTGCTCATCTTCGATAGGAGGTATTATATCATGGTCATCAAAGAGTTCCTGTGGATGGTGACGAGAACACAGAAATGTTATTTATTTTTTTAAGTAACTGCAGGCGGGGCACTAGCGTATTTCAAAAACGGATCACCCTTTTTATATAACTTCACAAAGTATTCACTGATCTCAGGGAGACCAGTCCAAGAAAACACTGCGGGCAGCCGGCTAAAGCGCTCAACACAGTGAATTCCTAGGTCCATTGCCCCCTGGGAATTATGTAAAATGCAAATAGAGTCTGCGGAGCCTCAGTTAGGAGTCTCAAACACAGGACTAGCCAGGTATCCCTCCAGGGAAGGACTCCTTGCGGAGGACACCATAACCACCATATTAAGTGGCCCTTTCAGTCAATATCCAGCTCTTTTGCAAGATTAGAGATATGACAAGGGAATACCAAGGCCAGGTATCCATCCACAGACACAGACAGGGCCGGACTGGGACTCAAACCAAAGCCAGCCCACATGCAAAATCGCTTTACAAAAAAATAACCATTTGTAATTATATTGGCATTGTGGTCAAATTAGTACTGGAATGCATACTTGTACATATGCAGTATCAGTACTGTAGCTGGAACTTGCCATCAAGATATGTGCAATTAACATAACAGAAAAGAGTCATGGTATTAAATATTTTTTATTAAACTTATAGAATGTATCAAACTCATCCTTCTAAAAATAAAACAATATGTGCTGCATGTCAGAAAGAAAAAATTAACATAATAAATGTGCAATATACTTAAAAGGATTGTCCACAACTCAGACAACCCATTCTCAATTACCATATTACCCCCTATAATCGCCTCTGGTGCTGGCCCTGTTTCAGCAAATTTGGTACTGCTTGACCTAGGGTTTGAATGACAATATGTTGCATCAGCCCTGCAGCCAGTAAGTGGTTGCTAATGGGCTGCTTCACACTGGCCATGGAACCTGATAAGCAGATGTGGTGAGAACCATCTCTGGATAGCAGTTACATTTTAAAAAAAAGTAAGAATTCAGCAGTCCATTAGCAGCTGCTGATTGGCTGCAAGGCTCATGTGACAATGTCATGCCAGCCCCAGGAGACCCAGCACCGATGGAGCTGGAATGTTGCACCACCAGAGTTGGTAACAGTCTGTCATTTAGATGGGGCAACATAGTAATTGAGAAGGGATTGTCTGCATAGTGGACAGCCCCTTTAAAAACAAATGTGCAATGCTTCCAAGTCATCAAAACACTCCAAATTATTTAGTCAAATTATTTGTGAAGCAACTATAAATTACAATATCTCCAAACACTGATTAATTGCATCAGTATTCTACCACTGTTTTGCAATTTTACACATCATAATGCCTGAAAAGTTTCCATTTCCATTGAATAAAACTTTAAACATCATGCTGTGTTCCAAGCTCTCTAGATATAGAAAATATATTTTACAGTATATACCGTATATACTCGTGTATAAGCCGAGTTTTTCAGCACAAAAATTGTGCTGAAAAGTGCCCCCCTCGGCTTATACACGAGTCAGTGATGGCTCAGAGTGTGGGGGGCCGGTGTCCGGGGGCTGGAGGAGGTGGGGAGGCTGTAATAGGAGCGGGCGGTCACGTGCCCCCGCTCATTAGTGCAATGCAATATGCACTGCATCCCCCTGTCCATCAGCGGCAGGGGGAGCGGTGCATATTACACTGCACTATGTCAGCGCTCCCCCCCGTGGTAGTATACAGCAGCCCCCCCCCCGTGGTATATACAGGCCCCCGTTGCTGCCGCACACTTGTAAAAGAATAGTTTTCATACTTATCCTCCTCGCTGTCACCGCGCGCGCATCCTCCGCTCTCCTTCCTGCTTGTACCCGGCGTCCATCCATGTGACCGCGCACAAGTAATGACGTCAGGCTTATCCAGTGTTTAGCAATTACTGACAAAGTTCTACCTCTAGACTGAAACGTTTATGTATGCCCACTGAATAAAAAGTTTTTATTAACTTTTCATCTAATACAGTAGTGCCTTGTTCATTTATACCAGGGGTCCCCCAACTCCAGGCCTCAAGGGCCACCAACAGTGCAGGTTTTCAGGATCTTCTTAGTATTGCACAAGGGTTTGGATCATTACTAAAGAAATTCTGAAAACCTGCACTGTTGGTGGCCCTTGAGACCTGGAGTTGGGGACCTCTGATTTATATTAACCCTACCAGAAGAGACTATTTAAGCATGTGCCACAAACCTATCAGAAGAAAACAACTTACTTTTGATGTCTTGAATTCACATATCTGAATCATTGAGCATGCACAAGTGTTGGACGTGCGATGTTTCGTCACCTTTTCTTTTATCTACAAAATTAACATGAAAAGAAAATTTTAAAAAGAAAAACAATTTTACATAATGCTGTTAAAAGATGCATTAAAAATAGCTCAAATCAAAGGATCTAATACAATAGAAAAAAATACTACTCATTTTTATTCTTACAGAGTGCCTGCACTGACAATTAGGTGGTTGCATTGATCTCTTTCTGTGGCGCCCCGCAACGAGTGCGTCACAGGAGGGTACTGCACCCCTTACCGAAGGTGCAGTATTCTCCGTCTCAGTGATGGATGAGTTAATTCCAGGGCTCCATACACCACACGCAACACCCAGAGACAGGGGACCAATTGGGTCCTGGTGGGAGGAGTGGGAGGTGTTTAGTGTGGGGAAAGAGCAGAAAGCTAGCAGACGGTGGAAGAGAGAACTACGAGGGAGAAGTGAGAACTACGAGGCTAACAGAGAGGGAACCAAAGAGCGGTATCCCAGACGTGAAAGGGGCCAAGTAACCAGTACCAGTAACCAAGCAACGGGTCCAAAGAAGCCCGTGCCCAGTCCACCCGGAGGCCGGTTCCGAGGCAGCACAGAAGTCCATCTCTGTACTGTAAACCGGAGTGATAGGAGGCTTTATAGGAGCACATCACGCTAATTACCATCACCGCGGCTGTGCCAGAGGGGTACCCACCATTGGGGTTCAGAGGGCTCAATAGGAGTTGGAAGGCCACTAGCTCGGGTCCTTACTAAAGGTTCCCCAGTACCTCGGTCCGACACATGAGAGCAAGCGAAGAGTAACCTGGGACAGTAAGATACAGAAAGATATTGTGGAGCTCTGGAAAAACACTGTCCATCACTGGGACCACCTGGTCCGTTACCTGAAGATCTGTACCGTGTGACATGTGTACCCGTTGATCTGCAAAGAACAAAGTAAAGACCCATGCAGAGGAGCACTGTGTCCGAGTACTTCTTTTGAACTGTTGTTACGTCGTGTGCTTAACATCTCAACCCGGCTGCCGTATTCCATCAAGGTAGCCACTGACCCGGAGATTATAGCTCATCCTGTGGGGAGCGGATCCATTCTAGCTGCCGCACATCCCCCGGAGGTCCTAGCAGCGCAGGTGCCATCACCGGACACCCACAGGTGGCGTCACGAGACAAACTTTACTTCTTAACCTAACGCGTGCAATTGACCACCGGGCCCACGCAGCCTCGGGCACCGATCCATGACTGTAGCCAGCGCCTGGGAGCTGAGTACCCGGCTATGGTGAGTCATTTGTGTACTGTAGAGATCACAGTCCAAATGCAGATATTTAGATATACTTGGATAGTAGTCAGCACTGATGGCAAAATAGAGGGTAAGACTAGGGTCAGACTTCCGTCTGCCCCTAGCCTAGCGGATGCACTGAAAACTTAGAAATGTGCAGGCTGAGTGTATAGCATTACCAGCATGTAATGCTATGCGCTGCCTGTGTATTGATCCCTATGGCAACCAGAGCCTCACGCACTCGGCAGCTCCCACACAAATCTCCAGGATGCGCGCTTTTGTAGAGTGCACAGGAAATTGCTGCAAACAGCATTTCCTATGCGCTATGAAAAAGCGCACATCCGGGAGATTTGTGTGGAGCCGGTGGCTGCGGTAAGCTTCCGGTTGCTATAGAGAAAGATAGCCTGGCGGCGCATAGTGTTACCTGCTGGTAATGCTATGTGCTGCTCCTGTCAGAAACTACGCTGGCCAGACTAGGGTCAGAGATGCAAGTCTGACCCTAGCCTAAGTGACATTTGAGAACAGTTAACAATTCCAAAATGTATGTGCCAACAGATGGTATGTCATAGGGGCAGCACAGTGGCTCTGTGATTAGCACAGTATCGCAGCTCAGAAATAAGCACTGTACAGTGCCTTAGTGGTCAGCAGTGCATGGTGGCTCAGTGGTTAGCACTGTACAGTGCCTTAGTGGTCAGCAGTGCATGGTGGCTCAGTGGTTAGCACTGTACAGTGCCTTAGTGGTCAGCAGTGCATGGTGGCTCAGTGGTTAGCACTGTATGGTGGCTCAGTGGTCAGCAGTGCATGGTGGCTCAGTGGTTAGCACTGTATATGGTGGCTCAGTGGTTAGAACTGTACAGTGCCTTAGTGGTCAGCAGTGCATGGTGGCTCAGTGGTTAGCAATGCAGTCTTGCAGCGGTGAGGCCCTGAACCTGGAGTCAAATCCCGGCAAAGACGATATCTGCAAGGAGTTTGTTTGTTCTCCGCATGCATGGTCTTGTGGGTTTCCTCCGGGTCCTCCACTTTCCTACCACAATCCAAACTTTCAAAGATACACTGATAAGTAATTTGTGTGTAAAGCGCTGTAGAAACCCTAGAGCTGTGTAAGTGATTAAAGGGAACCTCTCAGATCATTTTTAATCACTAACTGTCTCTGCACCATCCTACCACATCCCTAACCATCCCTGTCTCACCTAATAGTGTCCTATATTGGCGGTGAAAAATGATTTTGATATTTACATTTTCGCATGCAGTCTATGGTCCATAGACTGACTGGGTGGTCTGGAGGGCTCTGTCTCCCCCCTAGCTGCTGTTATCATGCCCCGGTGGGCGTGTTAATTCATTCTCCTGTGTTTTTTTCCATTTGAAATTCCTGCCTACTTCTTCTGGGTATGACATGCTAGCTGGACTGCATTGCAGTCTAGTTAAGTGCCAATTACCAGCTTAATCATGCAACCTGCGCATGCCCTGAAGTTCCAGGTGATGGATGAAGTTCCGGTTTGGATGAACGCGAACTCTGATCATTTTTCACATGGCACTTGGTACCCAGTGCCCAGCCATAAAGTGAGCTCTTCTCTCACTAACTGCTGTGCTCCAGTGTCATTTTGTGCCTGCTCATCTATCATCAGACGTATTTGTCTGATGGCAAAGATGTAGCAGAGCTGAAGACAGAAGACCCATGGATTACATTGGAGTGAGGATTTTTTTTTTGTAATAAAGTCGGAGTTCAAAAATGTGTTTTGTGTTATATTTCTAATAAAGAGCCGGGTAAAGCGCATGCAAATGGTATTACGATGAATGCATTTTTTAAAAAAAATTATGTAAATAATTAAAACAAAATATTGGGCTTCCCTGTAATTTGATCACCAGCCAAAGTAAAGTCAGGCAGCTGGGGGCAGCAGCCCGTAGCTGTCGGCTTTATCTGTGCAGAGAATCAAAAATACCTCGAAGTGCTATGTCATTTTTTTTAAAATTATTTATTTTTACACTTTTTATATGTGTGACATGCCCAACAACCAATCACAGATGCTGTGACACAGAATAGGCATCTGTGATTGGCTGTTTGAGTAATCTACAATCAGACCATACATTCTAGTATGATAGAATGTATGGGCTGATTACAGGTTACTCCAGCAGCCACAAACATCCATTCTCATTGACAGCATCTGTGATTGGCCATTGGTCCTGTCACATATAAAAGTGTAAAAATAAGTAATTTAAAAAACAAATGACGTGGCGCTCCGTGGCATTTTTAATTCTCAGTACAGATAAAGCTGACAGCTACCGGCTGCCGCCCCCAACTGCCTGACTTTACCTGGCTGGTGATCAAACTACAGGGAAGCCCAATTTTTTTTTAACTATTTAAATAAATAATGTGTGGGCTCCCGCTGCATTTTGATCACCAGCCAGGTTAAAACAAGGCAGCTTGGGGCTGGGATTCTCAGCGTGGTAAGGCCCAAACGTTCTGGGCTCCCCACACTGAAAAACGCAGCCCGCAGCCACCCCTGGAAATGGCACATTCATCATAGCGCCAGATCCAGGCACTTTACCCGGCTCTTCCAGTAGCCCTGATGGTGGTGGCATACTGGGTAATGAAGGGGTTAACACCAGCTTTGTATTATCAGCTGGTACTAAGCCCGAAATTCATGATGTCAGGCCAAATTAGGCCCAGCCAACATGTATTTCTAGTAAACAGTAAAGAAAAACACAACACAGAGAATTTTTTTTATTAGGAATAAAACAAAACACATTTAGGGACTCCATCTTTATTAAAAAAAAAATCCTCACTCCGACGTAATCCACGGGTCTTCTCTCTTCAGCTCTGCTACATGTTTGCCATCAGACAAATACGTATGATGACAGAGATGAGCAGGAACAGAATTACACAGGTCCATATAGTATATGCCATATACACAGCCAGCCCCAGTGTTGGCAGTAGTAGGTCCACATAGTATATGGAATACACAGCCAGGCTCAGCATAGGCAGTAGTAGGTCCACATAGTATATGCTATATACACAGCCAGTCCCAGCATAGGCAGCAGTAGGTCCATATAGTATATTCCATTTACACAGCCAGCCTCAGCGTAGGCAGTAGGTCCATATAGTATATGCCATACACAGTCACCCCAGCGTAGGCAGTAAGGTAGGCCCACACAGCCAGCCCCAGTATAGGCAGTAGTAGGTTCATATATGCCATATATACACAACCAATCTCAGAATAGCCAGTAGTAGGTCCATAAAAAGAGAATTTTGTTTACGTACCGTAAATTCTTTTTTCTTGAATCATCAATGGGAGACCCAGACAATGGGGTTTAGGGCACTGCCCTCCGGAGGCCACACTAGGTACTACAAGTTTGTAGACACCGCCCCCTCCGCTTATAAACCCCTACCGCAGGGAATATCCTCAGTTTGGTCCGTAAGCTGCGAGGAGACAAAACAAACCACACCCGAAAACATCGGGAAAGAAACCGTGCACAGACGGTCCAACAACCCGGAATAAACTGTCCCAACTGGGAACAGGTCAAATGCAAAACATGCAACGGAACAACTGGGTGGGTGCTGGGTCTCCCATTGATGATTCAAGAAAAAAGAATTTACGGTACGTAAACAAAATTCTCTTTTTTCTGATCATCATAATGGGAGACCCAGACAATGGGGATGTCCTAAAGCAATACCCCAGGGCGGGAAGAGTTCCTCAAACAATTGTTTAAAGACGCGGTCCCTCTCAAAGGTGAGCAACCGCCGCCTGGAGAACCCGCCCGCCCAAACTTGCATCCGCAGAGGCATGGGCATGCACCATATAGTGCTTAGAGAAGGTGTGCAGGCTGGACCAAGTGGCCGCCTGACACACCTGCAGAGCTGAAGCGCGATGTCGCAAAGCCCAGGAAGCACCGACGGCTCTGGTCGAGTGCGCCTTCAAGCCCACCGGGAGAGGCAGACCCGCAGAACGGTAAGCCTCCTGAATGGGTGCCTTGATCCATCTGGCCAAGGTCGATTTTGATGCCGCGGACCCCTTACAGCGACCCGCCGTAAGGATGAACAAAGAGTCCGAACTCCGGAAGGAGGCAGTCCTGGACACATAAATGCGTACAGCCCTCACTAGATCCAGAGTGTGGAGGTCGCGCTCAACCTGATGAACAGGAGCGGGACAAAATGATGGAAGAACAATCTCTTGGTTCAAGTGAAAAGTGGAAACACCTTTGGCAAAAATTCTGCCCGCGGACGCAACACCACCTTGTCCTGGTGGACTACCAGGAAGGGTGACTTGCACGACAGTGCAGCCAATTCAGAAACCCGTCTCAGGGATGTAATTGCCACCAGAAATACCACTTTCTGTGACAGAAGAGAGAGGGAGACTTCCCTCAGTGGCTCGAACGGCGGTTTCTGCAGAGCCGCCAGGACCATGTTAAGGTCCCAAGGGTCCAGCGGTCGCCTGTATGGCGGGACCACCCGAGACACCCCCTGCAGAAATTGACGGACCTTAGGAAGGAGCGCCAAGCGCCTGTCAAACAGCACTGAAAGTGCCGATACCTGACCCTTCAGGGAGCTGAGGGATAGGCCCAACTCCAAACCCGACTGCAGGAAAGCCAACAAGGTCGGAATGGACAAGGGCCACGGTGATCGTCCACCAGAGGCACACCAGGAGAAAAAAGCTTTCCACGTCCTGTGGTAAATTCTCCGTGATACAGGCTTTCTAGCCCGACTCATAGTGTCAACCACTGTAGGCGAGAAGCCTCTG
This sequence comes from Allobates femoralis, assembly GCA_033576535.1. Lineage (NCBI taxonomy): Eukaryota > Metazoa > Chordata > Amphibia > Anura > Aromobatidae > Allobates > Allobates femoralis. The sequence goes on along the minus strand of JARQOC010000521.1, from coordinate 24,909 downwards.
GATGTCAGTAGCCAGGCCTCAAGAGCCATGCAGTCAATCTGAGGGCCCTGGAATTGAGGTGGAAGAAGGGGCCTTGCGCGAGAAGGTCTGCGCGGTCTGGAAGAGCCCACCGGTTCCCGCCTGACAGTTGCCACAGATCCGGATACCAGGACCTCCTGGGCCAATCCGGAGTCACTAGAATGGCTATGCTGCACTCCGTCCTGATCTTCCACAGCACCTTGGGAATCAGGACCAAAGGTGGAAATACATACGGTAGATGGAATCCGGACCAACTCAGGATCAGGGCGTCTGCCCCCAGAGACTGAGGGTCCCACGACCTCGCCATGTATTGTGGCACCCGATGATTCAGCCGCGAGGCCATCAGATCCACGTCCGGAGTGCCCCATCTGCTGCAGATGTCTCGGAAGACGTCCGGGTGAAGAGACCACTCTCCGGCGTCCATCCCCTGTCGGCTCAAGTAGTCGGCCTCCCAGTTCTCGACCCCTGGGATGTGAACTGCGGAGATCAGGCAGTCGTTGTCCTCCACCCAGGATAGAATGCGGTGGACTTCGGCGAGGGCCTGAGCACTTCTGGTCCCTCCCTGATGGTTTATATATGCGACGGCCGTCGCATTGTCGGATTGAACCCGAATGGGTTGACCTGACAGGAATTTCTGAAACGCCAGGAGCGCCAGATAGACCGCCTTGATCTCCAGCACGTTGATCTGCAACGCTGACTCCGACGGAGTCCAGAGGCCTTGAGCCCTGTGGTGTAAGAACACCGCACCCCAGCCCGTCAGACTGGCGTCGGTGGTCACCACTAACCATGACGGTTTGATGAAAGACCGTCCCCGAGACAAGTGACGTGGCTGCAGCCACCACTGTAGGGAGTCCCTGGTCGGTTGGGAAAGGGCCACCAGCCGATTCAGAGAAATCGTCCTCTTGTCCCATCTGCGGAGAATTTCCAGCTGGAGAGGACGGAGGCGAAATTGTGCGAAAGGCACCGCCTCTATCGCTGCCACCATGCGTCCCACCAGTTTCATCAATACCCGTAGTGATGATTGTGGCGACAGGAGGATATGTTGTACTCCTGATTGGATGGCCAGCTGTTTGGCTCGTGGCAGAGACACCAGAGCTGAGTCTGTGTGGAAGTCCATGCCCAGATACGTCAGTGACTGGGTCGGAACCAGGGTCGACTTCTGAACATTGAGAAGCCACCCAAACTGTTCCAGAGACTTCATGGTCACCTCCAGGCTCTCCCGACAAAGGTGTTCCGATGGCGCCCTGACCAAGAGGTCGTCTAGATAAGGTATGACGGCATGTCCCTGCACATGCAGTAGAGCCATCATAGAGGCCATCACCTTCGTGAACACCCGCGGAGCCGAGGCCAACCCGAAAGGTAGCGCCACGAACTGGAAGTGTTCTTCCCCCACTGCGAATCTCAACCAGCGCTGATGAGCCGGTGCAATGGGTACGTGAAGGTAGGCGTCCCGGATATCGATGGACGCCAGGAAGTCTCCCTGCGACACAGCCGCGATCACGGAGCGCAGGGATTCCATACGGAACTTCCGAACCAACACGTGACGGTTGAACAACTTGAGGTCCAGAACCGGCCGGAAAGAGCCGTCCTTCTTTGGGACGATAAAGAGGTTGGAGTAAAAACCCCGGAACCTCTCCCCTGAAGGTACTGGAACAACTACCCCGTCTCTGCGGAGTCCCTCCAACACCCGATGAAAAGCCTGAGCCTTTTCTGGGGATGGAACAGACCGATGGAATCGGTGCACCAGTTGCGACGTCAGCTCTATCCTGTAACCTCGCGAGACTACGTCTCGGACCCACTGATCGTGAACGTGAAGGAGCCATCTGTCCCGAAAAAGGGACAGGCGGCCCCCCACCTGTGGGGAGGCAGGACGAGAGAGCGAGTCATGCGGAAGTGGGCTTGGGGGTGGCAGCTGCTGCCCCTGCCGGCTTCTTTTGGCGACCCTTGGGACGCCACTGAGTAGAGGGCTTGCCCCCTCGGTCCGCGCGAGCAGACGATGCTGATGACTGCGAGCTGGAACGAAAGGACCACTGTTTAGGGTTCTTTTTAACGGAATACCGTGGCTTAGGTTTATTCTGCGGGATTTTAGACTCAGCAGAATCCTTTATCAGCTTGTCCAGCTCGGTACCAAAAAGCCTGTCACCAGAGAACGGAAGATTTTGCAAAATCTTCTTAGATGTGGCATCTGAGTCCCATAGACGCAGCCACAACAACCTGCGGATCGCTATAGCATTGGCCGAGGCCACAGCAGAGCGGGTGGCAGTCTCTAATGTTGCCGTCCTGGCGTAATCCGCATAGGCCTTAGCCTTATCGGTAAGCGCCAGGACCTCTGAACTGGACCCTGCTAGTTCAGTGATACCATCCAAGCAGGTGGTGATCGCCTGCAGAGTCCAGACCGCGGCAAAATTAGGGGCAAATGAAGACCCCACAGCCTCATAGGAAGACTTGGCGAGTTGTTCGACCTGTCTATCAGTTGCATCCTTCAACGAGGAGCTATCAGAGGCAGAGAACAGGGAGCGTGCAGCAATCCTGGTCATGGACGCGTCCACCTTCGGGGACTGCGACCACTCCTGAAGCACCTCCTGGGGAAAGGGGAATCGATTGTCCTTAGATTTCCGGACATAACGCCGCCCAGGATGAACCCTGGGTGCTCTAACCACCCTTCCAAAATTAGTGTGGTCCATAAAGGAGCCACTTGGTCTAGCCTCCGGCCGTAGCCATTGATAAACCTCCTTCGGGTGGACGTCCACCTCCTCAGGGGGTGTCACGAGACATAAAGTCTCGTTGATGGAGGACACCAGATCCTCCACCCCGTCTGGTGGTTCTGACACAGACCCGAGCATTGAACCCCCATCATCCTCGTCACCATCAGAGTGACGCTCCTCCTCAGAGAGGACCTGGAGCTCGGGTGAATCCTCACGACGAGTCCGTTTAAGGGGTCTCACAGCAGAAGAAGGAGACACCCGGGGGTAATTGGAAGGAGTAGCTGGTTTTTCCAGTCTCCTATTAAGTGCCTCCAGGGATTGCGACATGGAGGACAGCTGGTACAACAAAGATTTCGTTGATCTATTCTGTTTTTCCATGGCCCTGGATCATGAACCTCAGGGTACAGACAGTCTACTCAGCATATCAGTCCGGTCCTCTGGCGTCCGCATTCGTTGCAGGACCCCTACCAGTGTCCCGTTGCATGTGCACAGGCGTGGTGTATGCGCTTAGCATGCCGTTCCCAGCTGAAGACATACACAGCAGGAAAATAAGAAATCGGTACGGAAACCGGTACACGTGCTTACCGCCCGCTTTAAGGTGGAGGAGCGTGTTGTTGGCCTCGCGAAGGTTCATCCGACTCCCTGGAGTGCGACGTGCACTCAATCAGATCCCACGGAAGTAGGGAAAATGGCCGCCGGCAGACAACTGTGGGCGGCGGCAAAACACGCGGAGCACACACGCACGCCACGATGACATCACCACAAGGCTGTTTAAACCTCCCCAGCAGCCATCAGTAATGAAGGCGCCGGAGCCTCAGCGCGGGAAGTATAGTGTCAGTAAAAACTAGTCTGAGCCAAAAATAACTGCGACCTACAAAGCCATCAGCCCTGTGACACCACGCGTTCTGCCAGGGTGACCCAGCAAAGGCACACCGCAAAACGCGAACAGTAGGCGTCTGAGTATCAGAACAATGAAGTGTCAGACACTACCCAGCAACGAGACACACAGTATCTCTGCCAGTCGGTTGTAAGCTACATTTAGGAGGTTCGCGGTTAGCACATCCGGTTTAAGCAACCATTAGGAGGCTCGGAGGGCTGCTCCAGTCGGTCTTAAGCCCATTAGGGAGGCCTCGGAACAGGAGCGAGCTGTGCGAGGCTCCTCTCCACTTCAAAGCCCAAGGGGATGGAAAGGAGCGCGTGCAGGTACGGAGGACACAAAGTGTCAGCCTAGGCCTCGTACCTCTACTGCGTGTTCGAAGGTGAGCAGGGAGAAATGGAAGGTCCGACGGGACCATTTAATTGTCTCTTTACGTCCAATGCACGTAAGCTGTGCGAAGCATGTGAATGCAGCAAAGCGTGTGATTCCTCAGACACTAAGTTTAAAACTGGGTATTCCTGCGTAGGGCTTATAAGCGAGGGCGGTGTCCTACAAAACTTGTAGTACCTAGTGTGCTCCGAGAGGCATGCCTAAACCCCATTGCTGGGTTCCATATGATATCAGAAAAGTAATTGCATACAAAGCCATCCCTGTAGGAGTAGGTAGCATATTTATACAGTATATAGTATCAACAGCCATTATGCAGTAAAAGGACCAGTGGGGCCCATTAATATATGTAATCAATATCGGAAAAGTCAGTTCTTCAAGACCGGTGGTTCTGGATTAGTCCAATCAAGAGTAGTTGTGCAAGGAGGGTGGGGATGCAGAGGAGACACGGTACCAGTTTCGTGCTGGAGCCCTACTGCTTTATATAACTTAACCTCATGACCAGGGAGTAATATACAACCTTGGCCGTGTCCCTCCCTCTGTGCGAGCTCCGCGTTCAGCTCGCTCATCCCCCACATGTCAGGTGGTGAGCTTAATGTGCCGTACAGCAACGATGAGATCAGCGATCGACGTGCTGTTAACCCTTGATCGCACTGTCAATCACTGTACAGCTCCACCAAAACCCGGCAGGGTATCACCTAATGCGTTGCCAAACTTGTCTGACTCACTTGCTGTGGATACTGGTGAGCGGCATCCAAGACATAAATCGCTTCTCCTTTTCACAGATGGATCAGCACAGCTGAACAGAGAAGCAATCAAACTGTGCAGTGCTGAGGCTCTTCTAGAGGACCAAGTAAGATAAAGTAAAAAAATTTCACAAATATGGAAAAAAAGCCCATAAAATTTCAATCACCCCCCCTTTCTCCCCAGTGAGTATTAAAAAAAAAAAATTCAATATTTTGGTATTGCTACATCTGAATGCCCGAACTTCCAATATTTTTAAATCAATTAATAGATCTGTAAACTGCGTAACGGAAAAAAAGTCCAATAATTAGCTTTTTTTGGTTGATGCAACATTGCAATAAAATGCAATAATATGCGATCAAAGCATCACATCCACCCAGAAATGGTGTCATTACAAACGTCAGCTCAAGACGCAAAAAATAAGCGTCACACCGCCCCAGATCCCGAACAATGAGAACGCTGCGGGGCGCGGAAAATGGTGCCGAAAACACAATTCTTTTTAATTAAAAACTTCAGAATTTTTTTTCACCACTAAAGGCCGCGTCACACGCTAGGATCTCGTTAACGATCTCGTTAGTGCGTCGTTGGATCGTTCATCCAAAATGTGAGATCCGGACCTCAAATCTATCGTTCGTCGTCCAATTAACGTCCTGGGAAGCCGCAGCGTCGTTCAGTGTGACGCCTTTGTGAACGATGGCGGTCATATTTCTCCTATTCCTGCCGCTTTGTAAAATCGTTCAATCGTTCTCCAAATATCTGGAGCGTTGCCAAATTTAAGATCGCTAACGATACCCTTGCGTGTGACAACGCACTAACGATGTCGGAAGGATCGCGGTCATGTGACATAGCTAACGATCTCGTTCACCTATGTCCTAGCGTGTGAAGCGGCCTTTAGATACCAGTAAAAGTATACATGTTTGGTATCTACAGACTCGTAGCATCGCACCGATGTCAGTGTTACCATATAGTGCATAAAGTTCACCACACTTGGAATTTCTTTCCAGTCACTATATGGTAAAATGAAAGATGTCATTCAAAAGTAGAACTCATCCCGCAAACAACAAGCCCTCATATGTCTATAGTGACGAAAAATTAAAAAGTTATGGCTCTCGGAATAAGAGGAGGAAAAACAAAACATTGCCCAGGGGTGAAGAAGTTACCTCCAGAATGTTCTTGAAGTCTTTAGTGGCGCTCCTTGCCCTGAACCCCCCCTGTGGCATGCGAGGGAGCGGACTCTCACGTATGTTTCTAGGCAGATTAGTGCTGGATGCTGGACACTTCCTTCGATATTTAATGCTGCCATAGCAAACAAGTCCATGTTTTTGCCTGTGGGAAAACATACCATAAGTTAAAGGAGTAACATTATTCCTTGTGTTCCAATTCCTCCCCATAAGACCAGAGGCACACTCGGCGAGATGCATGCGCGATACTCACCGCCGGCTCTCTGCATGTGTTTCTATGCAGCTGACGCACTCCTGTCCGGAGAGCCGGTGGCCGTGCCAGGTGAGGCATGCGAGACCCGTGCGAGTATCTCACATGCATCTCACCCCGTGTGTCTCCAGCCTTACCCACATTTCTGCTGTAAGGAGTGAACACATTCATTTCCATTTGGGGGTTGAGAAACACTTATTTCCAATCATCACTAGGCAAAGGCTTGTTATAGTGATGATGAAGAGTGTCGGATAGAGCTTGTAAAATGTTGGACTTTTGCAATTTTTTGCTTACTAAAATTTGCAGCTATTCTTGAGATATTAACCCTTTTATGTCGTTTGTTGCCTAGGAGACCGACCACCGCTGTCTGGCTTGGAAGTATTGCTCTTATATTGCTGGGCCTAGGAGGTAACTGCGTGCTCCAGTGATTCTGAACAGCACTTACAAGCTCAATAGAAAAGAGCTTGAAAGCCCTGTGTGTTCTGCTGTATACACCGGTGGTCAGTCTCCAAGGCAAAGAGCTGTAAACAGAAGCAAATAACAAGATCTCAACAACAGCTGCAAATATTAAGCACCAAGTTACAAAAGCTCTATCCAACAATATTGACTTGTGGAGATGGGTTAAATCCCCCTGGTAAGTACACTAGAATTATAAGACTACAAGACAGAGCCCCATTTTCACATTAAAAATAGACTTTTTTCCTCTTTCCCTCTTGTAAATTTGGGGTGCGTCTCATAGTAACTGTGCCGGCATGTGACCCGTGAAGTATGGCAGGCCTCACTGCTGAGTGTCACGATGGTCTCTCTTACCAGGGACACTTGTGACTGCTGTTGACCCCCAGTCTTAGGTCTGTGTTGAGACTTGATGTTAAAGGTCCTTTTTTCCTTAGGCAGTGGAAGACTTAATGTCAGTCTGCTGCCAGTAAGCTCATTGGGTCTTGCTCAGGTGTGGCCTTTCTGCAATTGCTCTTTCCCCTTTATATACCCCTTGGTCCCAGCATGCTTTGCTGGAGACTGAATTCCTACTGGCCAAAGCATCTGGAGGTGAAGGAGATTCCTCTGCTGTGAAGTGACAGCAGACGTGAAGTTGCTGCCTTGTTCCTTGTCTGTCTTCCCTTTCCCTCGTGTCTCCCATAGTGCAGTGGTTGTGGACTAATGTTCCCACCGGCCATTCCCTAGTGAGGGCTAACATCAGGGCCAGCGGGGGACTAGGTATCCTGCTCGGCGACGAGTTAAAAGAACTCGTATAGGGATGGTAGGGAGATTAGGGCACAGGTGAGTGCAGGAGGTCACCTCTCCCCTGTTCCCTATGAGCAGGGCCCTCCACTGTATTTATCCCCCCGGTGTCTCCCTGTTGGTTGTTCTGTGTAATGCACCGGACATCGTTGGTCCGTGCTCCGCTGTCACGCACGGTTGTCAGACATTCCCTTGTCCAGCGTGACACTAAGTTTAATTGCTGAGCCATCACAAGTTATAGGAGTGTTCTTTACCTTTTTGTGTAGTATTGTTTAAAGTCTGGAAATACGGAGAGGTTTGATCCCAGGTTCCGGTGTAGATATCGGACTTTCCGTCCTCACTCTTCCCCTCGAAGTCCTAAAATAGAGAAAGATACAGCTGTATTCAGCCCTTTACACATTCTACTTTGTTGTAGGTTTTTATACATTTTCACAAAAAAAAAAATGTATCGATATCACAAGTTCTTACTTTTATTACACATTAACCCATTATTGACAGTCCTAGGGTGCAACTGTATATGGAGCAGGCTCACCGTGGGGGGGGGGGGGGGATAATGGCACAGTCAGGACCTGCCTCTAACAGCTGCGGGCGGAGCTGACAACTGTCAACCTGTGAAATGCCGCTGTCAAACCCGGATAGTAAGAGCGCGCCATATTATGTGCCCATTGGAGCCCCCATAATGCAATCATGGGGCACCGATAGGCTGCTATGTCAGATGGGGGTCAGCGCCCACCATCAAACCGGGGGGTGAAAGGAGATGGTGACTTTTACTATAGGTAGCAATGCTATGGAATCGCTGTGTGTAGTAAAGCGATCAGACGAGCGCAGGGTCAAGTCCCCTAAACGAATTAATAAATGCGGAAAAAGAAAGTTTAAAAAAAACTCTGAACGGTCCGCAATGATTAACACACACTTTTCCAAAGGAATAATAGATAAACACATATATAAGTGAGGATGATGTGTAACACGTGTGATTTCTGGTTCGATAAGGCTTTTTATAGGGAAACAAACAGCATTATCTACGTATAAAGTGAAGCTGGTGCATTACAGGCTCTGGGACGCTGAGAGCAATCATAGCTTTACTTCAATGATTACATGTATGATTGCAGAGAAAAAGTGTTATCAAACATCGGAAAACTGTGCAGCAGGGGGACGGAGTGTGCAGCAGGGGACGGAGTGTGCAGCAGGGGGAGAGTGTGCAGCAGGGGGACGGAGTGTGCAGCAGGGGGACGGAGTGTGAGCAGCAGGGGACGGAGTGTGCAGCAGGGGCGTGTGCGAGGGGGACGGAGTGTGCAGCAGAACGACACAATGAGGGGCTGGGTTTCTTTATATTACTTCCTGTTTGCACTAAGCCAAACGCTCCCCTCCCTCTCTTCTTCCCCTCTCTCCCTCCCTGTCACTATATACCCAGGCACATTACGTCTGACATTGTGCATGGAGATAGATAGCACAATGTCAGGCTCCTATGGTCCACAGATCATCATTCCCTCCCTCCTGTGTCTCCAGATTCTAGTTCTCACTGCTTCTTCTGTGTGTGAGACTGTGACCATGTGATCAGACAGCCAGAGAACATTCAATGAGGACTAGAATCAGGAGACACTGGAGGGAAGGAGGGAGGGGCACATAGGAGCCTGACATTGTGCTATCTATCTCCATGCACAATGTCAGACGTAATGTGCCTGGGTATATAGTGACAGGGAGGAAAGGGAGGGGCACATAGGAGCCTGACATTGTGCTATCTATCTCCATGCACAATGTCAGATGTAATGTGCCTGGGTATATAGTGACAGGGAGGGAGGGAGGGGCACATAGGAGCCTGACATTGTGCTATCTATCTCCATGCACAATGTCAGGTACTATGTTCAAGATCATCACTCCTCCCTCCTGTGTCTCCAGATTCTAGTTCTACTGCTTCTTCTGTGTGTGAGACTGTGACCATGTGATCAGACAGCAGAGAACATTCATGAGGACTAGAATCAGAGACACAGGGGAGGTAAGGAGGAGGGGCACATAGAAGCCTGACATTGTGCTATCTATCTCCATGCACAATGTCAGATGTAATGTGCCTGGGTATATAGTGACAGGGAGGGAGGGGCACATAGAAGCCTGACATTGTGCTATCTATCTCCATGCACAATGTCAGATTAATGTGCCTGGTATAAGTGACAGGGAGGAGCTTGGCTTACCCAAAAACAGGGAGTAATTAAGAAACCCAGCCCCTCATAGTGACGTTCTGCTGTATCCAAATTGCTGCACAGATTTTCCGATGTTTGACAGTTTTCTCTGCAATCATACATGGAATCATTGAAGTAAAGGTCTGATTGTATTGATTATCCCAGAGCCTGTAAGGCACCGGCTTCACTTTATATCCCCAAAACCTGCTGGTTGGTTCCCTTTAAGGGGGAGGTTTACTAGTTGTATCATGCCTAAGACTAAGGAACAACCGAAATGCATAAGGCAGGGATCCTGCATGGTCCTAAGACACTTAACCCCTTCACAACCAGGGATGTAATAGTACGCCCTTGGTCATGTCCCACCCCCTGATGCGAGCTCACACACTGAGCTTTCAACCTACCCATCCTACATCAGCTGAGATGTGAAGCTAACACCTCCGATCGGATCAGCGATTGGATCGGTGGTGTTAACCCTTTGGATCACACTGTCAGTGATTGATCCAATGCCCCGCCATGATAGTGGTCCTGTGATACGCTCACAGAAAAAGAACGAAAACTGAAAAACGGAAAATCACCCTGGGGTGAAGGGGTTAATGTTTGGAAAAGTTATAGCTCTTGGAAGAAGGGGAGGAAAAGTTGAAAAAATGGAAATAGGAAGGATTAATAGTTAGGTCCATATGTATTTGGACACACATTTAGCTTTTTATACCTGTTTACTGAAACATATTAAAGTTATAGTTATATAATGGAGATAAAGTCCAGACTTTCAGCTTTCATTTCAGGGTAGCCACATTAATATTGGAAGAAGGGTTTAGGAGTTTTAGCTCCTTTATTTTGTGCCACCCTAATTTTAAAGGACCAAAAAGTAATTGGACATTGACTCAAAGGCTGGTTCATGAATAGGATGTGGGCAATTCCTTTGTTATTTCATTCTCAATTAAGGCACATAAAAGGTCTGGAGCTGATTTGAGGTGTGGTGTTTGCATTTTGAAGATTTTGCTGACAAGTAAACATGGTCAAAGGAGCTGAATCAGCCATCCGTCATCTGTGAGAATAGAAAACCTCATCCGAGAAATTGCTACAATATTAAGAGAGGCAAAATCTACAGGACAGGAGCAGCCGGATATACTCTGGGGTTGTCAGAGACACTGTGTGCTCAAATCCAGCCAAACTGATTGGTTAGGGTTTCATAATACAGATGGACAATGACCCAAACAATAAAGCCAAAGCAACCCAGGAGTTTAATAAAGCAAAGATGTAGAATATTCTTGAATGACCAAGTCAGTCACCTGATCTCAACCTAATAGAGCCGCCTTAAGGGGAACTCCAGGGAGAGAAAACGTTTTTTTGCACTGTCCCTGCCTCCCTACATCATGATGCTGGGCACTACAGTTCTACAATCTATAGATCACGTATAAATCAATAAAATCATATCTGCTCCTCAGCTCTCACCCCTCCCTCAGGGGAACAAGGAATTCCCCCTCATGCTGCAGCAGAGATCAGGAGGTGTGACGGGAGCGTGGACACTGTGGGATCCATGATCATCTTTCATTCTCGCCCCCTCACATTTCTGTATCAGCAGGAGGCATGTCATTCATGGGCGTGACAAGGGGAATGGCTGCTGCCCCACGGTCAAACTACAATCCTGCCCCTGATCTACCATCCTATGTAATGTAACAGGGGTGTTCTCGCTTCAAATAGCATCATGTCACCAAGCAGATATAAATACACTGATTTTTTTTTTTGCTGTACAATCATATGATGGTGCATAATGTGTACTGCCAAGTATCAGGCTAGGAGCATCAGCAAAGCACTGCATTGGTTTATTCAGCACTGCCACGGTCTCCCCTCTCCCATGTCAACGCGGTAGCTTTCTGTCCTATGAAACTTTCTATATCTGTCACTATCTCCTCAGTCACAGCAAAGTATCCAGACGTCTGGGCAGCATCTGCTACACATGGGATAAACCCCAAAGTTCCTTTATCTGTTCCTTATACTGTGCACCAATCATAGATGGGCTTAAAAATATCTATGTATCTATCCATTATCTATCTCTCACATGTCTGTGTGTGTATCTATCATCTATAAATCTATCATATATCTTATGTATTTACTGCTTGAGGAAGATTCATCAGTAACCGAAATTGTGCGGTCCTCATGGGCCAATAAAAGAGAAGTATATGGACATGAATGCGGAGTGCTGCCTACTTTGTATAGTTTATCTATATATCTGTATCTAACTAAGGTGGAGCTCTTGAACTCAATACAGAAATGTTGTATGACTGATGTTATTGAATGAGGCAGGGCTGATCAGCGTTTTTCCTCAACTCCCTTTGGGTCTGACCAAAAAATTCACTACACAATACAGAATCACAACATGTATGTACTGTGACCACGGGGTGGTGGCCACGCCCCCAGCCCGTACAGAAGTATGAAGGGGCGGGATGTAAGATGATCCTCCAGGGTCCACGTCCCTTATACACCTCCTGTTCTGCTGCTGCATGAGGGTGGATTTCTCTGTCCCTGAGGGAGGGGTGAGAGCTGAGGAGCAGATATGATTTTATTGATTTATACATAATCTGTAGATCCTAGAACTGCAGTGTACGGCTCTGCTTCATCATGTAGGAGGGCAGGGACTGTGCTAAGTTCTCTCTCCCTGGAGTTCCCCTTTAAAGACTGAACTTCAGACAGAAGGCAACAAACAACCAGCAACTGTAAACCGCTGTAGTAAAGGCCTGACAGCGTCTGGTGATGTCCAAGAGCTCAGACTTCAGGCTGTCATTGCCAACAAAGGGTTCTCACCCAAGTATTAGAAATTAACATTTTATTTACAATTATTTAATTTGTCCAAATACCTTTGAGCCCCGGAAATAAAGAGATTGATTATTAATTTCTCACATTTCTCTGCAATCATTTTGTTCAATCCACTGAATAAGGCTGGCATCACACCACGGTTTTTGTCTGTCAGGGTGGATCCTGTTTTTTGCAGGATCACCCGGACAGAACCTGACAGGACAGGATGTGTAGAAAGTGTGTTCAAATATGGTCCCTGATCAGGTTTTTAACAGGATTCGTTTTCTGCCGCTATCCATGGTGCTGAAGTGTGCCTGTGTCTGCTCTGCCACTGTCCATGGTGCTGAAGTCTGCCTGTGACTGCTCTGCCGCTGTCCATGGTGCTGAATTCACAGGCTGTGCTGGAAGTAGTACTGTCAATGGTGCTGAAGTTTGGACAGCAGGATTTCTGAGCATGCTCTGTGTTTAAAATCAGATCCAGGAAACGATCCGTTTTTTTACCACATCCGGCACCATAGACTCTCATTATTTGGGAACCGGATGGTGCCGGATCCGGTTCTGTCTGGTTTTGTCTCGTTTTTGCACCGGAGACAAATTTCCGATTTTGAGGACAGTGAAAAACCTGACAAAACCAGATCAGGCACAGAATACACAAAACCTGATGGCCAAATATGACCAATCCGGCACCATAGGGATACATGGGAGGCAAAACCGGATCAGACACAGGATACACAAAACCTGATGGCCAAATAGGACCAATCCGGCACCATAGGGATACATGGGAGGCAAAACCGGATCAGACACAGAGTACACAAAACCTGATGGCTAAATATGACCAATCCGGCACCATAGGGATACATGGGAGGCAAAACCGGATTAGGTTCTGTCCGGTTCAAAGAACCTGATGCCAAAAACGCTGGTGTGAAGCCTCAAAGCTGAAAGTCTGAACGTAAACTGAATTGTTCTGTTCAAAATCCATTGTGGTAATGAACTGAACAACTAGAAAAATGTCTCTGTCCAAATATATATGGGCCTAACTGTATGTGAAAAGAAGACTTCTCTTTCGGACCGCCCCGCAGCCGAGGCTCTGGTGGGCTCCAGCCATCAATATACGATTGGTTATCCCTTCACTTACCAGTTGTAAACTGAATATGTCGTTCTCGTCATCCCAACCATTGATAATGAAGAGGCAACACCTAGAAGAAAGGCACAGAAAAGTCAGGAAACGTTAGGAAAGGGCAGATCAGGGATCAGCATCCTGGTGGAAAACTACAACTCCCAGCATACATTAATAGTCACAGGCTGACATGCAATAGACAGGGCATGTAAGGAGTTAAAGGGAACCTGTCACCAGGTTTTTGCAACCTAATCTGAGAATACCATAATATAGGACCCGAGATCCTGATTCCAGCGATGTGTCACTTACTGGGCTGCTCAGTGTAGTTTTGATAAAATCCCTGTGTAATCAGCTGGAAATTATCATTAGCAGTCTCCTTGGCTGCTGCCAGATAGTCCGGCCTATTCACACACTGCTAAATCTGCAGCAGAGAAAACACTCATTTTATCAGAATGACAGCAAGCAGCTCAGTAAGTGACACATCGCTGGAATCAGGGTCTCTGTCTCTACATTATGCTGCTCTCAGATGGGATGGCAAAAAAATGGTGACAGGTTCCCTTTAAGGCTGAAGGCACACTGGCGCAAAACTCGCGCGAGTGTAATGCGTGAAAAAAAATCGCATTGCACTCGGACCTGTATCTTTAAATGATACAGGTTACATCAATGCGATTTTCACGCATTACACATGCTTTGCGAGGGCAATGCGAGTGCAATCGCAGCGAGTCAAACTCGCACCCACACAGCACACGGTGCGATACTCGCACCGTGTGCTGTTAAATACTCGTTACCGTTTTCCCGGTACAGTAAGTAATCATCTTGCATCACTGTGTCAACGGTGCAAGATGATTATGATAAACAGCTGCTGGGCACCTCTTTTAAATTTAGGGGGTTAAACTGCATATACAGCATCTGTGCGGCATATGAGCACAGATGCTGCATATGCGGCAATGTACCCCGGTAATAAGGGGTTAATATGTGGCAATTAACTTGTCACCATGTCTCTAGGGAGTGACCACCCTCCCTAGAGACATGGTGCCTAAATTAAGTGGTGGCTCAGGGGTTAATTGCATAAATATCAGCTTTTCCGGCATTTGTCGGCTTTTAGTAATGAATTCTGAAAGTTTTATTGTGCACAGACACTGAATTTAGGCACCATGTCTCTAAGGAGGGTGGTCACTCCCTAGAGACATGGTGACAAGTTATTTGCCACATATTAACCCCTTATTACCGATGTACATTGCCGCATATGCAGCATCTGTGCTCATATGCTGCACAGATGCTGTATATGCAGTTTAACCCCCTAAATTTAAAAGAGGTGCCCAGCAGCTGTTTATCATAATCATCTTGCACTGCTGACACAGCAGTGCAAGATGATTAATTACTGTATTGGGAAACCGGCACATTCTTACTCTGTGGCTTTGACAGGCGCGGAGTTTGAATATGCCAGTAAATGCTGCCTGCGGTCCTTCAGGACCGTGGACAGCATCACAATCACGCACCACACACGCACTCAGCACACTCACAAATATCAAATATACAGCCAGCCACACTCACCACTCGCACCACACTCGCACCACACACACCCAAAACACGCATCACACTCTCATCACTGTCGTGCATCAAACACGCTCCGTGTTTGATGCACGACAGTGTGCCTCCAGCCTAAGTCTCAAAACAGCGCAGGAGGTTGCAGATTCCCAAAATAGTCACCGTGTCCTCTGTTTCTATGGAAATGAAACCAAAAAAGCTAAAAGTTAAAGAAAAAACATCAAATTAAAAGTAGCGATTTTATTGAAACCTTTAAATACGCAAAGAACGTCCCGGCATCACTGTGCCAACTCCAGTCCATATATTCGATAAGGCACAGGTGGGCAAACAGTGAGAGACCGCGACTGCTCCGGAGGCCAAACATACATTATACTCAATTCAGCTCAATATATATACAGTATATACACACTAGTTATTGAGCCCGTTCTCCGGAGTACATTATACTGAATTCACCTCTAGCCTGGGACATACCCAGGGGCAGATCGACCGTATGTGCAACCGGTTCTATTGCACCGGGGCCCCAAGCTACTATGCTCCCCTCAGGGCTCTAGCAGGTCCGGACTCTCCGGGCTCCGGAGGGTGCAGTGGCGGAGGCGGGGCCGGCGGTGCAGCTCTTCAAAGTGTCCGATAGACTCCTCAGTGACTGCTGGTCTGAGACAACCAGTACTGCTGTGGTGGAAGTCGACGCTGCACTGTCAATTCCGTGTTCTTCCTGGAGGCTGGAGAAGCTCTCCCTCACCGGGAAGTCACACTGCAGCGCTGTGATATCGACGGGCAGCGGCTGAGCCATCCATCCATGATCCTCCTCCTGGCCTGCTCCAGGTAAGAGCCCCAGAGCAGGGCTTTGGAGGGGAAATAATGCACAAAAACAGTGACCTGTCCAACATGATTTGGGGGGGATGGGGGGGCTCAGTTACATCAAGGAAGGGGGGTCCTAGGGCCCCCCCCCTTCCTTGATGCAGCTGAGCTTCTCCCCCAGGACACCCCCTTCCTTAATGCATCCAACCATATCCTCCAAGCTGGGGGAGAAGCTCAGCTTCATCAAGGAATCCTAGGGCCCATCCCTTCCTTGATGCTGCTGAGCTCCTCCCCCAGGACCCCCTTCCGAAGGGGGGTCTTGTGGACCCCAGAACCCCCCTTCCTTGATGGATCCAAGCTTATGCCCCAAGCTGAGGGATAAGATCGGCTGCATCAAGGAAGGGGGGGGTCCTGGGGGAGAAGCTTGCTCACCGCTCCCTAATACTCCTTCCTGGCTCCCGGCTGCTTCGCTCCCCACCCGGTTCGCGGGGAGGAGGCATCAGGGAGCGGGCAGTGCAGCACCGCCCAGGAAAGCCGGCGGTGAACTCTTCTCACTGCCGGCTTTCCCGCCGGTTATTTCAAATGAACAGCTGAGGTATCAGCTGATGCTGATCAGCTGTTCATTTGAAGTAGCCGCGTGGTGCCTTCAGAATGAACTCACATGAACTTTCCCACGGCCACACAACTCAGCTAAATCTCTTGTAGAGGTTCTCTACCAGAGATGTAGCTGAGCTAAAGAAGAAAACTGGATTGGACTACGTCGGACGGAAGATTATGTTTTTAATAAAGATGGAGTCTCTAAGTGTTGTTTTGTTTTTTTTTCTAATAAAACTTTTTTTCTCTGTGTTGTGTTTTTTATATTATACAACTCTTTTCGCTGATTGCTGCATTTGACAGGATCCAATTGTCTGGTTTATTAGTCGTTGTGTCACACACAACCCGACCAGGTGAGTGCGACCATACTTATAATTGACTGATTATATCGGATAAGACCTATTGTGCGCTTCCTCTCCATTAATTATTGTGTTTTAACACTTTAATAGAAATTCATGGCGGTCATGTCTAATATTGGCGTGACCCTAAGAATTTCGGACTTAGGGCAAACTGATAATACAAAGCTGGTCCTAACCCCTTTATTCCCCAGTGAGCCAATGCACCAGGACCCTGGATGAGTTGGATACAGCGCCAGAAAATGGCACTGCTATGAACGCGCCATTTTCTGGGGTGGCTGTGGACATACCGGTATAATGTATCCTCAATAGTGATGAGCGAGTAGTAAGATATTTGGGTTCTAATTGCTCTTACCGAACACTTTGAATGGTTTCAATATTCGTTATGAATAGCGAACCAAATACAATGGCACATAGCCCCAGTTATGGCACAGCCCCAGTGAAGGCACACATACCCAGTGATGGCACACATACCCCGGTGATGGCACATGGCCCACAGTGATGGCACACATCCACCAGTGGTGGCAGACGTCCACAGTGATGGCACATGGCCCCAGTGATGGCTCACGTGCCCCAGTGATGGCACACATCCCCCATTGATGGATCATGGCCCCCAGTGATGGCACACGGCCCCAGTGATGGCACACGGCCCCCAGTGATGGCACACGGCCCCCAGTATGGCACACGGCCCCCATTGATGGATCATGGCACCTAGTGATGGCACACGTGCCCAGTGATGGCACACGTGCCCAGTGATGGCACACGTACCCCAGTGATGGCACACATACCCCAGTGCTGGCACACGTACCCCAGTGATGGCACACGTACCCCAGTGCTGGCACACGTACCCAGTGCTGGCACACATCCCCCTGTGATAGCACACGGCCACCTGTGATGGCACATGGCCCCCCTTTGATGGCACATGGCCCCCACATGCTGCTACCCATACTAAAATAAAAAGCACTTTACTTACCCTCTCCAGCGCTGTCCTCCGTGTCTCCCTGATTGCCGCTGCGTGCACTTCCTGATTCTCGAGGAAGCCGTTCATGTGATTTGACACAGCAGAGTGACATTATCTCTGCTTGCCCGATCACATAATCACAGAGATCACAGAGATAATCAGGAAGTGCGCGCAGCGGCAATCAGGGAGACACGGAGGACAGCGCTGGAGAGGGTAAGTAAAGTGTTTTCTATTTTAGTATGGGCAGCAGCATGGAGGGGCCATATCCAGCACAGGGGGGCCATGTGCCATCATGAGGAGGGTGCAGGCACATGTAATATGCGCCTCTCCCCCAGTCCATCACCTCGGCGCGGTTTCAGCACTGAGGTGATGGACAGCGGGTGTAGTGCATATTATATGAGGCTAATGAGACCTCCCGCTGCCTCCTGCAGCCCACCCCAGCCCCCGGACACCGCTCCAGAGCCGCCCCTACCCGCCCCTGAAGTATATAATCCGTTATATTCAGATTAGAAAACGCACCACCCACTTTCCCCCAAAATTTGGGGGAACAAAAGTGCGTCTTATAGTTCAAAAAATACAGTAAATGATAATAATAATAATAATAATAATAATATAAATGACCTCTTGATTGTGATGTTCTTGTCGGATTTGTTGCGGAGAGATACCACAAACCTTTTCTCTTCCCCTGTTGCAGTCTGAAGCCTTGTTTGTCATGAGGCACCGCTCTATAAAACATATAAAAGTGTGTAAATACCAGTAATGCAGACAGGAAGGTGAATCAAAGGAAAATAGTAATAACTGCTTTACATGTCCAGTAATCATCTGTTAGAAAGGATCCTGCAGAGATCCATAGGAAAAAAGTTGTGCCAGATCCGTTTTTTAACATTGGAGTCTATGGAAAATGGATCCGTCCACTACACTAATCAGCTCTGAGACCCCATCACTACCTGATAGCCCCCTAACCTATCACTACCTGATAGCCCCCCTAACCTATCACTACTGATAGCCCCCTAACTATCACTACCTGATAGCCCCCTAACCTATCACTACCTGATAGCCCCTCACCACCTAACTAACCTATCACTACCTGATAGCCCTAACTTCACTACCTGCCTGCAGCTTCCTACTACATTACTAACCGTCCCTGTCTGAACTAATAGTGAATTATAAATGTGGAATAAAGCGATCTATAAATTTACATGTTCACAGACATGTGGGCGTTCCTAGATGGCTGGCCATCAGGTGGGCAGTCTCTCCGGTCCGCTCTCCCCCGCCTCGCTGCTGCAGTCACGCCCCGGTGGGCGTGGTTATTTATTCAGGAGTGCGATCCTGATTACAAATTCCCGTCTCCTTCCGGGTATGACGCTTACCAGCCGCGGCGCACCATCTCCGGTCCTGTGCAGTGTGGTAGGGGGGTATTGGGTGTACAGGCTGGCTTCGGAATGCACACTGCGCATGCTCTGGAGCCAGCCTGTACGCCAATACACCCCCACCCTGTGCAGGACCAGAAATGACACGCTGCGGTACGGCGCGTTATACCCGGAAGAAGGAGACGGGAATTCGAAATCAGGAGTGCGCTCCTGAATAAATGATTACACCCACCGGGACGTGATTGCAGCAGTGAGGCTTGGTAGAGTGGACCCAGAGAGACTGCCCACCTGACAGCCAGCCATCTAGGAACGCCCACATGTCTGTGAACATGTAAGTTTATAGATTGCTTTATTCCACATTTATAATTGACTATTAGATCAGAGAGGGATGGTTAGTAATGTAGGAAGCTGCAGGGTCAGGTAGTGATAGGTTTGGGGGGCTAAACTAAGTGGCAGGTGCCCTTTAACTCGCACCATTGTGGAGGGCATTATTCCCCAATCCCATCTGATTGCGGGGCGCCGATCTGTGTCATGACAATGAGGGGTCAGGGATGACTCCTGTTCCTGTCATGATGTATTTCCTGTGGATGTTGGCTGTCCGCCGGTGTTCACAGGAGATGATCATTGTGCTGTGCAGAGACGTGCGGAGGATGCTGATGCTCAGCTCTATACAGCACAAGCGATCGGACTGTGCAGGCTTCAAGTCCCCCAAAGGAACTAGTAAAGACAATAAAAAGTTAAAAAAAAATTCATATATGGAAATACCACACACACAAAAACACAAAAGTCAAAATCACCCCCCTATTCCCCATTAAAAATAAAAAATACACATATTTGGTATCGCCGTATTCAGAAATGCCCGATCTATCAAAATATAACATAAATGAATCCAATCAGTAAAGTACTTGACAGAAAAAACTTAAAAACACCAGAATTCTGGGGTTTTTTGGTCGCCAACATTGCAATAAAAGGCAATAACAGGCAATTAAAACATTGAATAAACAGCAGAATGCTATAATCAAAAACGTCTGCTCAGGGCACAAAACATAAGCCGTCACACAGCCCAGATCCCGAAAATGAGAACGTTACAGGACCGAAGGTGACTAATGCACAATTTGTGGGGACCAAATTTCTGATTTTGTTCTCTATTTAAATAATAAAAAATCTATAAATGTTTGGTGTCTACGAACTCGTACCGACCTGGAGAATAATACTGACAGGTCAGATTTACCATATAGTGAACCTGGTAAATAAGGGTGCATACTCACTATCAGTAAACGCAGAGGGTGGGGGAGCAGCAAGCGCCATATTTCCATACCCATCACTTGGGTGTAGAAATATGGCGCTGGCAGAAGTGACATAGGCGACATCCAGACGGAAGTGGAGGAGCCAAGTCGCAATTATATATACAGATTAGGTAAACCCCCATTAACCTCTATAATGCTGCCTGCGAGCACAAACACCAACACCGGAGATCTTACCTGAAGTTGCCCTTGCCGTCTTTTTCTTTAATCTCTAGGTCATATGATATGGCACTCTCTTGTCACTCTGAGGGACGGAAGCAGCGGGAGGCGTCCGGTGAAAGGGACGTCTCAGCCATTGGCACAGTTTTCCACACATCTGAAAATAAAAAAGATATAAAGATAAAACTTATGGCTTCTGTCCTACACAACTCAGATGGGGAACTCCAGGCCTAGAGGGCCATCAGCAGGTCATGTTTTCATGATTCCCTTAGTATTGCACAGGTGCAATCCCTGCACTGGTGATTATTCCCACCCTTGTGCAATGCTAAGGAAATCCTGAAAACATGACCTGCTGGTGGCCCTCGAGGCCTGGAGTTCACCACCTCTACTATACAATAATATACACAGTGACTGAATATTACCACATACATGGGAGAAGTACTGCCACACCATAGTGACCAAATAATACCACATACAAGGGAAAAATACTGCCACACCATGATCAGTGTGCCCATTACCACCACATAGTGACCGAATAATACCACATACAAGGAGAAATACTGCCACACCAGATCATTGAATTACCACAAGTGTCCGATACACTACAAGGAAATACTGCCCTGATCATGTGCACATTACCACAAGTGACCGAATAATACCACATACAAGGGGAGAAATACTGCCACACCATGATCAAAGTGTGCACATTACCACCACATAGTGACCGAATAATACCACATACAAGGGAGAAATACTGCCACACCATGATCAGTGTGCACATTACCACCACATAGTGACCGAATAATACCACATACAAGGGAGAAATACTGCCACACCATGATCAGTGTGCACATTACCACCACATAGTGACTGAATAATACCACATACAAGGGAGAAATACTGCCACACCATGATCAGTGTGCACATTACCACCACATAGTGACCGAATAATACCACATACAAGGGAGAAATACTGCCACACCATGATCAGTGTGCACATTACCACAAGTGACCGAATAATACCGCATACAAGGGAGAAATACTGCCCACCATGATCAGTGTGCACATTACCACATAGTGACTGAATAATACCACATACAAGGGAGAAATACTGCCACACCATGATCAGTGTGCACATTACCACATAGTGACTGAATAATACCACATACAAAGGAGAAATACTGCCACACCATGATCAGTGTGCACATTACTACATAGTGACTGAATAATACCGCATACAAGAGCCAAGTACTGAGGGAAAGTAGAAGGGGGCCACGGTGGGTCCAGATAAGTCAGGACACCAAAAGGATCGGGTGCAGGCCCTGTAGATGTGGTTGACAGCTGCGTGTCCCGACCAAGAATTAACTGGCGGGGTGAAGGGGTTTTATGGCCGGAACCAAACCCCCAAGACACGAAGGAAAGGCCGTCACATAGGACTAGGATTACCGGTCGGGAATGTCCACAGAAAGTTCCAAACGATGGGCGCACTAGCTAGGATCCGTCGGTGACAGCTGACGATGTGCACGGGAAAGAACTGAGAGGCCTGAAAGGACTAGGTGCCCCTAGCGAACTGCCCTAGCTTCTGGACCAGTGACCGGAGCCGATTGTGTACTGTGTATTGCTGGAACTGTACCAATAAGAGTAAAAGTACCCGGACAGACTCAGAACTGTGTGAGAGACTCTCTTTGCGCGACAGTGACAAGCTCCCGCCTGCAGAGCAGCACACTGCCTATTACGCACCGGCAGGAGACACTGCCAAAGGAGGATAAGCACAGAGGCCAGGCGACGCATCCCTGCATATGGTCTGGGCAACATCAGCCCTACCCGTGGAGGGCTCACCATCCCGGCTGCCGCCTCCTTCATCGTTCCCCAGAGGTCTGGACGGCAGCGGTGGATTTACTAGCCACAAACCATGGGTGGCTTCACAAATAATTACAAACTCTTTTTCCCCTTTTTATTGCCGCTCCTGGGACCATGGGACCGGGTCACATCACCGTGTCGACCCCAGCAGCCCTAGAAGATGGCAGGGCCCAGTCTCGAGTACCCTCGTCCCCGGGGTGCGACATCCCCCCTGTGCACTGTCTCCTCTCTGTGCCTGTCCCCCCTTATCTGCTGTGCCTCCTTGCTGTGCCTGTCCCCCTATACGCTGTGCCTCCCTATGAGCCTGTCCCCCTGTGCCTATACCCCTTCTGTACGCTGTGCCTCCCCTCTGTGCCTGTCCCTCCTGTACGCTGTGCCTCTTCCCTTTGACTGTCCACCCGTGCCTGTCCCCCTATACGCTGTGCCTCTTCTCTGTGCCTGTCTCCCCTGTACTCTGTGCCTCCCCTATGAGCCTGTCCCCTGTGCCTATTCCCCCTCTGTACGCTGTGCCTCCGCTCTGAGCTGTCTCCTTGTGCCTATACCCCTTCTGTATGCTGTGCCTCCCCTTTGACTGTCCGCCACCTGTGCCTCCCCTCTGTGCCGTGACCCTCATGCCTGTAATACACCTCTGCCTGTCCCTAATTCCCCTGTGCCTGCCCCACACCTGTACCTCCCCTTTGTGCCTGTTATCCCCTGTGCCTGCCCCACACCTGTACCTCCCCTTTGTGCCTGTAATCCCCCTGTGCCTGCCCCACACCTGTACCTCCCTTTGTGCCTGTAATCCCCCTGTGCCTGCCCCACACCTGTACCTCCCCTTTGTGCCTGTGTGGCGCCCTGCGGTCAGCGTGCCCATGCCGGCGATGCGCAGGGGTCGTGTCTCAGGGTGATCGACGTCATGCCCTCAGACTGCCTCCTTCTGTGCGGTTTCCGGCAGTGTCGCGCTGCGGAGGACGGACCCGGATCGCCTCAGACCAGGCTGCTGCAGTCAGCCACCGCTGTGTGAGTATGGAAGGCGGGGGCCCGGGGAGTGAGCAGGGGGCGCTGGTGACTGAGGAGCCAAAAAAGATGGGCTCCTCATTCACCAGCCTGGGGCCAAGGGTCCCACACAGTGCTCCACCATCCCATCTGTCCTGCTGCTGGCTGGGGGTCCTATAGTGCAGCATGTACTGTAGTGTGAGGTGAATGCCACACTGGAATGCTGCTCCTACTACTGCCCCCAGTATGGGGCCCTCAGGGAGCTCCCACAGGGCATCACAGGCCTTAGTACAGGGGTCTCAAACACGCGGCCTGGGGGCCACATGCGGCCCCAGGGCTTCAAAGTGCGGCCTGCGGCACCATGGACAACGTAAGGACGCCGGGATCCACTGTGCAGGGGGCCGCCACGTTCACTGTGTAAAGGGCCGCCGCGGTGCAGTGTGCTGGGGACTGCGGCTTTATTATCACTTCCTGCGGCCACTACTGACAAGCTCCGAGCCTCCTTCCCTCAGCTACATCAATAGAAGCTGGCGGGCCAATCAGATCACAGACTCGCAGAAATCTCAAGTGACGTCACACGCCGACGTCACTTGCAGGTCTGTGATCTGATTGGCCCGCCAGCTTCCATTGATGTAGCTGAGGGAAGGAGGCTCGGAGCTTGTCGTAGCGGCCGCAGGAGTGATAATAAAGCCGCTGTCCCCAGTACTATGCACCGTGACTGCCCCTTACACAGGAACGTGGCAGCCCCCTGCACAGTGGATCCCGGCATCGTTAAGGTGTGTGTGAGTGTATATGAGTGTGAGTATGAGAAAGTGTGTATATGGTGTGTTTTATGTGTGTATGAGAAAGTGTATGTATGAGTGTGTGTGGCGCCCCTGCGACCAGGGTGGCCACAGGTAGGAACTGCAGCCAGGCAGATAGGAGACAGTTTGTACATCAAACACCTTCAACACACACACCCACAAAACATGACACCCAACCCGGAGCCCTGGACTCTAGGCAGGCAAGGGGTGGTAGGGTTTGGAGGGAAGTGGGTGGAATGTAGGTCAGGTGACGTAGGGGGTACAAAAGGGGGGAACTAGGAGGAGTTAGGCAGTAGGCCATAGTGAGCTGAACTGAAAAGACCAAGTGTAGGCCGGTGTAGGCTGAGATGGAAAGACCAAGTATGCGGGAGTGACACTTCCCTGACGGTCCTGGGTTGCCCGGAGGCGCAGAATCCACAGAGACACCATTCCATGGAGAGAAATCCTGCTCAATGACCTGGGAGTCAAGGGAAGGGGAACGACCAAGTACGGACGACTGGTAAATGGACTCCCCTGACATACCCGGATAGTCACACGGGTCGGAAAGAACCCGGTGATCCCTTGCAAGATAGGGACACCTAAGGTTAGGCTGGGACCAGAGTGTTGACTCTGGGTGACTGAAGCTACACGCCAGTACACTGACAAACCGACGTGGGACTCTGATTCCAAGTCAGAGTTCCTACCACACGGGTTGGAGGC